>JARHVA010008434.1:327500-370000 GCA_037957365.1 Torreya grandis
TTTAAAAAGGGTGTGAACCCTTTGTAATGTAAAGGGTGTATTCCCTTTGTAAAGGGCATATACCTTATCTAAATTTTAATTTTTTTCCTGCAAGTAAAGATGCAACTCAAGTACAATTTTTATTTTTCTCATTGTTTGTCAATTTTAGATTCATGTATGTGCTTTAGAGTTTCATCCCACCAAAGGGATTTGGCATTCAGATTGGTACAAGTCAGGGATGTTGATTTTTTCATTTCTATTTCTATTTATTTATTCAAGTAGTGTTTTGAATTTAGGTTTGCATTAGATTTATTATATTTCCTAAAAAAACTTGTAATTCTATGTGAATTTAGATACACAAGGTCGATAGATCCATTGCAAGAAGAAAATGTTAGAGAAAAACCCAAAAAATTTAATTTTGCACAAGAAAAAGTTTATTTGTATAGGCAATACAGTTTCAAACATCAACCATTACAAAAATCATTAATGGTTTGTGTCATTGTTCAGCTGGTGGTGCAAACATTTAACTTACCAATACACTAGATTATGTTTTTAATGATGTGGGAAGTGTGACTTCATAACTTGATGCAATGTTGCATCAAAGAGAGGCCATGCAAAAATTTTATTCTGATAAATTATCATATGAATATGTTATGAAAAAAATAACAAAAGAAAACATGTGCACTTTATTTGTTAAACTTGGAACCAACCAACCTCCACCAATGAATTTCAAACACATTAATATTCATTGGTATGTTCATGAGGAGATGAAAAATAACCTTTGGGATAGGTGGTGGATGGTATTTGATGAGCGTCCATGCAATAATAATGAGCTTCCATTATACTTTTTCAAAACATTATATTGTGAGTTTCTTTTGAAAGAAATTCCAAATTATTTTGATATGAAGGCTTCGCAAGGTAGGGGACGTGGGTCTTTATTTGATAGACCTACTTGTAGGTGAGAGAAAAACCATCATAATTAAGATCAGATAAATAGAAGGACAATATCACATGCCTCTATTCCTAAATTTTTGAATTGTAACATAGAGATGGATACCCTTGAGATGGTTAATAGTCTAACACAAGTTATGAGTGAGCATGGTATGTATACTTTGAAGACTTTTACTTAGCTTATATATGGTGCTAGTGGTATTGGTGTTGTTGGTGGTAGTGGTATTTGTAGTGCTGGTATAGGTGCTAGTGTCACTCCTCCTACTCATGTTATAGTTCATGTTCATTGTTGTACATCATGTGGAAGGAAGTGTATGGGGCCTCTTATTTAGTGTGACATACATAGAGTACATTTATGAAGACTAGCATGCTAGAATGTACACCATTTGTATATGCTTCAATAGTTAATAACACTAACATGATAGACACTAGCATGTCAAATCATATGCCACCTGTTGATGCTTCAACAACACATTACACTAGCATGCTAGACACTATGTAAGATGTACTAGTTTCACCAACTCCTATCAGGACATTGCCAGGCTCTTATTGTATAGGAGTTATAGAATTCACCATCTTTATTTGATAAACATATTTAATTTTTATTATAGTTTGTTTATGTTTATAAAAGAATATTAAGTTTATTTTCTATTATGTGTTTACTTAGTTGACTAATTTATTTGACCGAACTTGTTACTTTTTGCTTATATAGATGATTGTTGATATTTTAGATAGCTTAAGAGGCCTTTACTTTATTGCAGAGGCCATACTTGGCATGGGTGTACCCTATACATAGGTTTGGAAACTTTTAAATTACATATTTATTCATGTACATGTTTATTTTCCTTTGAACAAAAAAATATGTTTTAAGATATATATTATAGTCATATTTTTGTCATGTTCATTGGATTTAAATTTTTTTCATTTATTGGTTTTATAGATAATGAGGGATTCTATAGGCACTCCTCATAGATCAAAAGAAGGTTTAGCTAATGTTGTAGCTACATCGAAGAATCCACTATCTCCATAGTAGGTCATGATTCAGGATGGAGACTATTGAGAACACATAGTAAATTTTTTTAAATCTTTAAGCAATGATATTTTATGTCATATTTACATAATTGTATGCTCATCTAGATTTAAATATATAGGTATGGTTCATAACATTCCCCATCTTGGGTTTATATGTGGTCTCATATTCCTAGGTAACCATTTAGATGGAATATAATTAGTGTAGAATCATTTTTAATTTACATTTTTGAAAAATTTATCAAATTTTCAATATTTCATTAATTATTATATTTCATATGTTGTTCAGACACAACAGTTTTCATCGGTTGTCGATGGAATAATGAATTAATCACATACTGAGAGGAGAATATCTATTTGTATTTAGGCATCCAATACCCTTGACTCTACATATATACCAACAAAGAATAATTTATTTGGAGGTAATAAGGAGAAGGAAAGCTAGTTGTTGTGCTAAGGGTCTAGTTGTAGGCATAATTGATTTTATATGCCGATATGGCCCATATTATATGCCTATATGGTGCATTTTATGTATCTACATGTTATGGTCTACATTTTTTCTTGATATATATTATATTATTTATGTTAAAATATGACATTTAACTTTTCATGTATCACATATATGCTATTCAACAATATGTTTCCTTTACCTATGCATATTTTCTATTTTAATCATTTAATGTTTACATATATTATTGGTTAATGATCATTATTAATTCATATGGTGATCCAAAATCCAATTAAAAAAGGTATTGAATTATACCAAAACCTACACCATAGTGTAGGGCTCATTATGACCTTTTTAATGGTATGTGGAATGCAAAAAATAGAGCTCATATGCTCCTTGTGTAGTCAGTCAAAGTTCTGGTTCTCTAGATCAAAAATAGTCAAAGATGGTCAAACTATAAAAATTAACCATCATGTAACCTTTCTATATAATTTCCACTACATAAACCATCTCGAGATATTTTTGATGATATCTCATTTGCAAAAAAATTGAGGTCATGGTCAAAAAATATGGCTTATCCAAGTTCCTACCCAACAAGCAAAGTACGACATGGTTAAGTAATCACCACATAGGCCAATGATGCATCAAAATGTGGCACATGACATGAGGTGAAATAAGTTGTGTGGTTTCATAGTTGGTATTTGATAAGTGTAAAATGCTGGCTATATGGATCGTTGTTGGTGGAGTCCACTTTTCTCACGAAAGGGGACCCTACCACTAATAGAGATATGGAGCATCTAGTTGGATGTTGATAGGTGTCATATTGGGACTGGTCCAAAAGGTGGGTCCTCAAGTCACCTTGTGGCTTTCCACCACCTAACTATTTCTATGGTCGAATTTTATTAAATATTCACATAATGACTATAATCTTATTCACCATGCCAAAGCTCGAGAATCCCATGACACCAACTGATCAAAGGTTCCATGCCACATCCAAGATAACACACAAACCTTTCAACTTCAAAGTTAGCATGATGGTCAAGTCAACATGACAATGTCGAAGATAATACATAGTCCAAAGTAAGTGGTGTAAATGTGGCATATGCCATGTTAAACATGGTGGGAAAATACCATAAAAAATATGGTTTTATAATCCCCATGAAGTATGTGGGATAAGGACAAATCCTAAGGCATTAACCACCACAACTTGCCATGAATCCAATGGATCAAGCCAAGCCCAAACTATATGACAATGGATACATATAGGAATCATCCACTATAAAGTCATGGTAATATAAACATTAAAGCCAACCTAGCATTTACTAAATGTGGGGTTATAAAGTAATGGATAATAAGCCAAAGGTTATGGCATGGGTTTTGAACCCTATCCTTTTGGATAAAAATACAAAGACTTGGCTGATAAACTAGCAGGCCCGAGCACTATATAAAATGCTTGGGGTATAATTTAAAAACAAGTCTTGGTGTTAATTTGGAGCAAAACATATATTGCTAAGAGGCTTGCAGAAGGAGTTAAAGGCAAAATCATGGAAAAGTCCAAAAAGAGACTTATGGTATTTTTGGCCAAGGATCAACTTTGTAGTTGGTGCAATTTTGTTTTGAAAATGTATTTTAAATATTTTCAAGCATTTTTAATAGATCAGCCTATAAAGGACTTGGAGATGTAGGCCATAGTTTCAAACTCTATAATTAATTGCGTGTGTTGATTTTATTGATGTCTCTTGAAAAATTGATGTTTAAAATTAGCTTACAAGTTAAATGTTAATTAATTATGTAAATTATTATTACTAAGAAAAAATCAATATATGTAAGCATATTTTGCTAAAGTTTATAGATTAGGTTCATATCAGATCTAGGTTCTTGGGTGAATTTATGGTTTTATTTTTAGCTAAATCACTATTTTAATATAATGGATCCAATTATAACACAAATTCAATTATTACTAAATACCATCATCACTGTAATAATGAAATACCTACAATCGCAAGAGCATTGTCATCAAGTAGCAGATCAAAGATAGAAGTTGAAAAACAAAAAACTCCAACAAAGTATTAATATGATACATGCATAACTACAATAAGAACACCAATAAAATAAAAGGATGCATGAAGATGTACAAAATTGTGGACATTATGCTCAACAAGGTCATATTATCGAGTAATGCTAGATATTACACCCAAATTAGGCTATGTTATGGTTCAAGAATCAAAACAAGGAGAGAGTAAAGGCACAAGCCATGTCCATCAGCCATCAATCAAATCAATTAGAATTACTTCATCAAAAAATATAGAATCTCTAATATGATAGATACTACTAACCAAAGTGCCAGATATTAAGCTATGCTTTGAGAAAACTCAAAAGTAGAACTATACTGCTATTACTGAGGGGAAGTTCATGTAGATCTATTTTAACTAGAGTTATGGAGCTAGTTATATTACTTAAGGTCTCACACAATGTTTGAAGATAAAAAAAAACTCTTCCATTACCTCACATTAAGACATTTGGAGGATCTGATGGCATAGTACATGGACATGTGACCCATTATGGCATCTTACATTTTGGCATTAGAGGGCTATTCTTTGATAATGTAGCTCTTGACATAATTCTTGGAGAAGCTGAGGAGATCACTTTGGGTCATTATTATCTCAAAACCCAACATGCTAGAGACACTAACATCAGGAGAAGGAATGCAACTGAAGACCACTCATACCTATGAGGTTTAGTTCAAAACATACTAGGAAATTAAGGTACATTATTGTTATAACAATGATTCCTCTAATTCATATACTCTTGCTAGTATTATTAATGAAAATGATGTTGTATGTCTAGCAATAAATATTTCTCTAATTATTAATGTATATTCTGATGTAGATTTTGAGGATGAAAATAAGGAAATCAACTCTTTTGGCTATGTTGAAAATGTTAGGGGTACTGAATGTGTTAATCCTAAACATTTATCAAGTCCATGTGTTGATACATTTGAAAACTACACAAAGGGAATACATTCTAAATTGTTAGATAAAATGGGATTTCAAGGAAAATTCCTTGACATTAATGGTCAAGGAATTTTCCAACCTATCCAAGTGACAAAGAGACCATTTGGTGCAAGATTAGGATATGGGGGTGAAGGAAAAATTTCCCAAGAATCTTAGTTGAATGATTACTAAAGCAATAAGCTATAACATCTCGAAGATCTATAAGAAGCACTCTCCAAATATGGAATAGCTACATTGGATGAAGCATCTTCAAATGACTCATCAAGGTATGAAAAAATGAAATACTCAAATGTATTTTTTGACTAGGCCCAAGAAAGTCCTAAAAAGATGCTTAAGAAAACTACCAAAATGAGGTTGTCTAAAGAAGACATGAAAATTTAGCAACAACCTAAGACAAATTATGTAATTGTAACTTTAGTCAGGCAACAAATAGAGTTTTCTCACTTAGAACTAGAGACAACATCAACAAGGGAAATGACATTCAATGAGAAGCTGACAGTTTAGAGTTTGACACCTTAGAAAGGTAAACAACACTTATTTAAAATAATAATAGTTAAGAATTCTAAGATAGATGTTATTTTCAATAAAAATTATCAAAAAAATTATGTTGTAAAAACTCTAGGTTTTAAAACTAAGCCACATCTCAAACCATATTCATTGGATAAGATAGATGTTGGTAGCAACATACATGTAATTAAAATATGTAAAATAGGGTTTTCAATTACCTCCAAATTTTTAGATGAAGTTGAATTAGATGTGGTTCCACTCCATTTTAGTGGTATTGTCATAGGGAATCAATATTTGTCTCTAATAAAGGCAACTTTTTCCAAGAAGGAAAATCAATATAACATTGTAAAAGATGGGATAAAATATCTCATGTGATTACATCAGCAATAACTTAACCATTACAAGAAAATGGTGCCTTCAGTGTTATTTTACTGATGTATGTTTTAGATAGGAACACTTTAGGGCAACATGAAGATGTCATCATGAATAACCCAAAAGATAGGTTGTATATTTTAATCTATATGTTTCATTATGTACAAATATGTATTCATGTTTGAATATAGACATTATTTATAAATGCATAAGACCCAAGTATGGGCAATGTTTGTAATCATTATGTAATGTTGCAGTGTTTTTAAAGACCTAAAAAGGGTAATGTTTGTAAAATTATGTTACTATGTAAGACCCTAAGAGGGAAATTGTAAAATGGTGATTGTTATAACACCATGTGCCATGCAAAATTTTCACAGTAGTCAAAGCCAGTTGCCAAGAGTCAGAGTCAAGTAAATATTCTCACATGGAGTACTAGGTCTAGTACTAGCTTTTTAAGGACAAAAAGCCTTTTGAGTGGGAAGGTATGATCCATGGGTAAATTAAAAAAAGGTCCTAAAGTAGACCAAAATCTTCACCATTCTGTAGGTCTTGTTGAGACCTTTCCAATGGTATGTGGAATGCAAAAAATGGAGCTCGTGTGCACCTTGTGTAGTTAGTTAAAGTTTTGGTTAAATTTATAAGTTAAAATTGGTCAAAATACAAAAATTTATGATCATGGAATGTTTCCTATTAAGTTAAATTATGTATATCATCTTGAGATATTTCTACTGATATCTCATTTACAGAAAACTAAGGTCATGGTCAAAAGATATGGCTTCTCAAAGTTCTTACTCAACAAGTAAAATACGATGTGGTCAAGTGATCACCAGATGGGCCAATGATGAAACAACATGTCACACATTCAACAATGTGAAAAAAATTGTGTGGGTTCATAGTTGGTCTTTGATAGGCATAAAAGGATAACTACATGTATCATAGTCGGTGGAGTTTACTTTTGTCATGGAAGGGGACACTATTGTCGATAGAGCTATGGAGCATCTACTTGAACATTGACAAGTGTCAGATTGGGAGTGGTAAATGAGGTGAGTCCTCAAACCACCACATGGATTTCCACTACCTAACTATTTCCATGGTCAAATTTTATTAAATAATCACATAGTTATTATAATCTTATTCACCATGCCAAAGCTAGAGAATGTCATGACACCAACTAATCAAAGGTTTCATGCCATGTCCAAGACAACCCACACATCATCCAACTTAAAGTAATCATGATGGTCAAGTCAACATGCCAATGTCAAAGATCGTGCATAGTCCAAGGTAATTAGTAGAGATGTGGCATATGCCACATTAAACATGGTGGGAAAATGCCATTAAAAACATCATTTTATAATCCCCACAAAGTATGTGGGATATATATAATATGGGATAAGGATAAATCCCAAAGCATTAACCACCACAACTTTTCATGAAGCTAATTTATCAATCCAATCCCAAACTATATGCCAATGCCTACGTATAGGCATCATCCACTATAAATTCATGGTAATATAAACATTAAAGCCAACCTAGTATTTACTAAATATGGGATTATAAAATGGTGGATAATAAGCCAAAGGCTATGGCATGGGTTTTGAGCTCTATCATTTTGGATAAAGGGATAAAGACTTGGTCGATAAACTAGTAGGCTCAAGCACTATATAAAGTTCTTGGGGTACAATTTCAAAACAAGTATTGGTATTAATTTAGAGCAAAGCATCTATTATTAAGAGGTTTAAGAAGCTTTCAAAATGAGTTAGTGGTAGAATCATGGAAAAATCAGAAAAGATACTTATGGTATTTTTGCCCAAGTATTAACTTTGTAGTTAGTAAAATTCTATTTCAAAAACATCTTGTAATTATTTTTAGGCATTTTTAATAGATCGGCCTGTAAAGGTCCTAGAGATGTAGGCCATAGTGCCAAACTTCATAATCAATTGTGTGTGTTGATTTTCTTGATGTCTCATGCAAAATTGTTGTTTAAAATTAATTTGCAAGTTAAATGTTAATTAATTCTGTAAATTATTATTATTAAGTAAAAATCAATATATGTAATCATATTTTTCTAAACTTTACGGTTCATATGGGGTTAAAAAATCCACATTATTCTCTAAGTTAGGTGATTTGAATGATGATGTATATTTTATATTTACATGTAATACTTAATATTTACTTGTTTCATTTACATTTAATTACATATCAATTTACAATTGGGATGTTTAAGTGGAGTTGGGATTAATTTCATGGACATGTAAATATTAGAAATTGTACTTGATCATAAATGTTATAAGGTCTAGTGATGTACTTGTGTATGTGTTTATGATTTGTTATCATATCGAGCTTCTCAATGTACTCTTGTTGTGTCTCATGTAGGCTTTTAAGTCTTTAGGATTAGATGATATGTCATCATCTGTAATATCCCCTCCAAATAGAGATATATGAAAGACACAAAACTATGATACCAAAGACCAAAGCTCTGATACCACTGTAATATCCCCTACCAATAGAGATATATGAAAGACACAAAACTATGATACCAAAGACCAAAGCTCTGATACCACTGTAATGTCCCTTACTTAGGGGCTCTTTCCTTCCTACAAATGCTCTGAGCAACTGTAATATCCCCTTCAAACAGGGAATATATAAATTCATAAAGCTCTGATCACAGATACAAACTTGCAGAATAGATTCAAATAAGCATACACAAATCACAGTATAATCTCTCAATAGCAAATAAAGATCTCATCACTTGTTCTTCTGGACGATTACACAATTGAATCTCTATTATACAAAATAAAGAATATTAAAATCTGATCTTAAAACCTTGACTTAGCAAAATCTGGCAATGGAAACTGGACCTGGAAGGGTCTCGGCCTTTCTGTGTCGACACACAGTCACCGTCGTCGGTCGATATCTCACCGACGTCGGTCGCTGTCAGTCGGCTTTCTGCCAACGTTGGTCTTCAGTCGACCGATGTCGGTCACTGGAAGCCCTATATCTGCCGATGTCGGTGCCTGAACAGCTCTGAACGGACCTGTACGGATGTGGTACGGCCGCCAACCTGTCTTCTTCTTAACCCCTGATTGCTGAACAGCCTGATCTCACGAATATAGATTCTAACACAAGATCTATCTCTGTATAACTTATTAGATCAAAAACTAAATAAGAAAATACCTGGAAAGCTCTATGATAAACTTCTGTGTGAAGTTATCTCTCAACCCTGGAATTCTGTGATAACTTCTGGATGAAGCTATCTCTCAGATCGGTATCTCTGTGATAACTTCTGGATGAAGCTATCTCTCAATTTGGCAATAAATCAGCTGATATCTCACAGCCTCTAAATCACACACAATGAAGAGGGAACGTTCTCCACTGCAATGGAATCCTGGAACCCTTGGCTCAGTCTTCACAGAAGAATTACTTCAATTTTCAATAATCAATAATCTATGCCTAATCAATAATGGCCTCCATGTGAAACCCTTATACCCTCAAAATATATGCTTGCCCTAATTAGGGTTTTCTTAAATTAGCATTAGGGTTTCTAATTTAAAATTAGAGCAAATAATTAATAATTAATAATTAATAATTAATAATTAATAATTAATAATTAATTATTAATGAGACCAAATAATTAATATTTGATTAAATCAATCAAATATTAATATCTCCCTCAATATACGTCGGATCCTCAAACCGATCGAAGCAGGTGAATCAGGGAGTGATTCCGCATATGACCATACCAAAATAAAGGTGCTCCGCTGTATGTCAAATATCCCTCAATAATAGGAGCATCAATCAAACATGTCTGAAAGACCCTGAATGAAAACCAAATGTAGAAATTCTGTGAATCAAAGTCAAGCCAAGCTCCATTATGACCCTCTATCCATCATATTAGCCTACGAAGGTCGCCTAATAAGCTAATCCTCAAGCCTGTCAATGTCCACGAAAAAGGGGACATGACAATCCGCCCCTCCGAAAATTGCTTGTCCCCAAGCAATCTCGGAACAATGGACTACTCGATCCACCTGGATCCCAAATGTAGTTATGCTCTGCACTATTGTGAATCAATGTGAGTACCTACAATATCATCAGAAGTAAAACAAAGAGGAACCCATAATCAAATTGGTGAACACAACTCAACCAATCTCTGAAATCACAATTGCCCTGGATGTGTCGATACTGTAGATTGTGTACTTGGCAACTGCAAATTCCATCTACAAAAGATGGTGCCAATCCATCCCATAACTGATCTCTCTGTAAAGGTGGCACAACCAACTGTACCACACTGTCATCCATGTGAGAATAATCAATCTGGAGACATGACTCCACTGGTATCTCAAACTCATCAGAATCAGCAAGATCCAAATCTTGTATATGTGTATCAGCATCAACAACCTGTTCCTCAGCGACAACTGCAGGAATGTACTCACCACCAACCACCTCAATATACAAATGATCATCCATACTTTGTAAATCAACTCCAAAGCTCATATCAACAGACGGAGTATCAACAACTGTAGCATCACTGTCTAACTCTTCCATACGGAAAGAAACAACCGGTGAAACTAAGTCCTCAAAACTGTCCACTGTGTTCTCCTGAGTATCATCTGCAATAATCGGATCCTGGGACTCTTCTACAATCTCTACCATAGCTGAGAGTTCATCAACCCTCAGTGCACTAACATCTGAGCACCCCTGTACACTCTGAGTGCAAGCCTCAAACTCATCCTCATCTTCACTATCTCCTATCTCATAATCATAATAATCATGGGACATGCTACTCTCTCGTCGAAGTGATCTGTAGTGCTCTCTCCTATGCTTAACAAAGCGATCAAAAGGCAACAACTTCTGAATTCGAGGTGGTACTAACTCCCACTCCTCATTCGCTATCATATACCGTGCGGGTTTGTTTTTGGATGTAGGATATGAAAGAGATTCATTCAACCTCTTCAAACTTAGTTTCAACTTCCTCATATCATAGTCCCATCGACTCTGAGTATATGAAGTCATCATGATACTTTACCCAAGCTACCCAACAGGATGGCAAGACATTAGCTCTGATGTGCCCAACAGGATGGCAGGAATTTAGCTCTGATACCACTGTAATATCCCCTCCAAATAGAGATATATGAAAGACACAAAACTATGATACCAAAGACCAAAGCTCTGATACCACTGTAATATCCCCTACCAATAGAGATATATGAAAGACACAAAACTATGATACCAAAGACCAAAGCTCTGATACCACTGTAATGTCCCTTACTTAGGGGCTCTTTCCTTCCTACAAATGCTCTGAGCAACTGTAATATCCCCTTCAAACAGGGAATATATAAATTCATAAAGCTCTGATCACAGATACAAACTTGCAGAATAGATTCAAATAAGCATACACAAATCACAGTATAATCTCTCAATAGCAAATAAAGATCTCATCACTTGTTCTTCTGGACGATTACACAATTGAATCTCTGTTATACAAAATAAAGAATATTAAAATCTGATCTTAAAACCCTGACTTAGCAAAATCTGGCAATGGAAACTGGACCTGGAAGGGTCTCGGCCTTTCTGTGTCGACACACAGTCGCCGTCATCGGTCGATATCTCGCCGACATCGGTCGCTGTCAGTCGGCTTTCTGCCGACGTCGGTCTTCAGTCGACCGATGTCGGTCACTGGAAGCCCTATATCTGCCGATGTCGGTGCCTGAACAGCTCTGAACGGACCTGTACGGATGTGGTACGGCCGCCAACCTGTCTTCTTCTTAACCCCTGATTGCTGAACAGCCTGATCTCACGAATATAGATTCTAACACAAGATCTATCTCTGTATAACTTATTAGATCAAAAACTAAATAAGAAAATACCTGGAAAGCTCTGTGATAAACTTATGTGTGAAGTTATCTCTCAACCCTGGAATTCTGTGATAACTTCTGGATGAAGCTATCTCTCAGATCGGTATCTCTGTGATAACTTCTGGATGAAGCTATCTCTCAATTTGGCAATAAATCAGCTGATATCTCACAGCCTCTAAATCACACACAATGAAGAGGGAACGTTCTCCACTGCAATGGAATCCTGGAACCCTTGGCTCAGTCTTCACAGAAGAATTACTTCAATTTTCAATAATCAATAATCTATGCCTAATCAATAATGGCCTCCATGTGAAACCCTTATACCCTCAAAAGATATGCTTGCCCTAATTAGGGTTTTCTTAAATTAGCATTAGGGTTTCTAATTTAAAATTAGAGCAAATAATTAATAATTAATAATTAATTATTAATGAGACCAAATAATTAATATTTGATTAAATCAATCAAATATTAATATCTCCCTCAATATACGTCGGATCCTCAAACCGATTGAAGCAGGTGAATCAAGGAGTGATTCCGCATATGACCATACCAAAATAAAGGTGCTCCGCTGTATGTCAAATATCCCTCAATAATAGGAGCATCAATCAAACATGTCTGAAAGACCCTGAATGAAAACCAAATGTAGAAATTCTGCGAATCAAAGTCAAGCCAAGCTCCATTATGACCCTCTATCCATCATATTAGCCTACGAAGGTTGCCTAATAAGCTAATCCTCAAGCCTGTCAATGTCCACGAAAAAGGGGACATGACATCATCGTAAGTATTCTTTATTTGTTGCACAAGATCTAGCCTACGTAAGGCCTTGGTAAAATATTTTTTAAAAGCAGAACATATCATGTTGTATCTCATGTGGTATTTTAAGTCTTTGAGATTAGATGATATGTCATCATCATAAGTATTTTTTATTTGTTGTGTGAGATCTAGCCTATGCTAGGCTTTGGTAAAAGATTCAAGGATTCTTTATTTATTGAGTGATATCTAGCCTATGTAGGGGTTTATATGATATATCATGTTGTCTGCTAATTATAAATGTGTTGTTGCTTCAATGATTCAATAAAATTTAAGCCATCTCATATTGTTCTTTAATTACCATGGTGTAGACATTTTATTGGTATTTTTGAAATATTATGTATACGTTTGACATATATGTTTTTTCTACCCCTAATACATTCTTTGGAGAAGTCACTACACACTACTATTTTATAATTTAAAATCCAAATCTAGTAATCAAATGGTGTATTCATCTCTTAACATACTTTAATGAACAATACAACTTTATTTGATTGATTTTTCATGTTTATCATTTTATGGGAAATGGATATCAATAATTTTTTGATGCAATTTTGTCAATATCTAATCTAGTTCAAGCATTTCCAAAAAATAATACTACAGTTAAAAGTTAACTTTTTGTTAATTGCTTAATTAGACATTTTATAGATTTATAATGTTTAGTACACATCTTACAAAAACAATTCATGAATTGCTCCTTTCACTTTCATCATCTAGGATAAACTTTACAAGATGCATTGCTTACAAGCACATAGTAGATTTTTTAACACCATCATTATTTGGTCCCCATGACTAAATGTGGCCCCATAAAAATTACAACATTATATTGGTGAAAGTCATGGCTTAATCCACTCTTCAAAATAAATTTCCCATATCTATGATTTGAGAGACTTAGAAGTTGCAAACACCAAGAAACTCAATTTCTCTTGACTCTATAATTTCACAAGTGTTATACATTTTTCACATGGTAGCACATACACACGTGTGTTTTTAGTGTGTTTTTGGTAATAAATACCCTATCATGGATTCGAGTTGTTTGTAATACTTATACATCTTACATGTCATGTTTCAGATAGTTCAAAGTTTTGAATGAGTTGTTAGATCCTCATCCAAATTTGGTCATGCATTATAGCATAACCATGAGGGATATATATAATACATCAAATCATACATGTGCATGGATGAGTATTCTAAGAAATATTGAGAGGATTTTCTCTAAATTGAGATAGATGAGACATGACAATGAGGTTTACCTCATCGAAAAATCTCTCAAAATAGACCAAAAGTTGTTCAACGAGGGTCATATATTCTAAATCATCAAACCAATCGATGAATCATCTATGTAAAAACATCTAGATAAGATTTTTTAGGCTAAAAATACCTTTTTTTGGTCTTGTTCATCCCCTAGGAGTGATGGATATAGTTGGTCAAAGGCATCCCTTAAGATAATCCACTCATCCCTAAGTGTGTAAAATGAGCAAACTTCTATCGTATGTTGCAAGATAACTGTGAGGGTTAAAGACAAATTGTTAGCTCTTAAACATGCATGGGTGAGTCCTATAAGAGATCCCATGAATATTATCTCTACATATAGATGGATGAGATGTGATAATGAGGTTTTTTTTCATCTAAATCTCTTAGAATAGGCCATAAGTTTGTCAATGTGGGCCATATATTCTGACTCATCAACCCAATCACTAAACTATCTATGTACACACCTATAGATAGACATTTTTAGGCTATAAAAATAATTGTTTGTTCTTGATCAGCCCCTAGGAGTTAAGGTTATAGTTGATCAGAGGTATCCTTTAAGAGAATCTACTTATCCCTGAGTATGCAAAATGAGCGAAGTTTCATCGTGCATTGAAGGAGAACCGTAAGGGATAAAGATGAACTGTTATATCCTACACATGCATGGATAAGTCCTATAATAAATTTCAAGAGGAATATATCTATATTTATATGGATTAAATATGGTAATAAGGTTTCTACCACAACCAAATTTCTTATAACAAGCCAAAAGATCATTAGTGGAGGTTGTATAATTTGACTCATCAACCCAATCAATGAACCATATATGAAAACACCTATAGTTTAACCATATTTAGGATAGTAAAACCATAGTTTGGTCTTTGTTAGCCCAGAATATAAAATGTTTCATTTTATTAGAGGAATCCTTTAAGAGAATCCACTCATCCCTAAGTGTGTAAAATGAGCAAACTTCTATCGCACATTGTAGGAGAACCATGAGGGATAAAGATGAATTGTTAGCTCCTAAACATGAATAGATGCATCCTCTAAGAGTTCATAAGAGTATTATATATAAATAAATATAGATGAGACTAAAAAATGAGGTTTATCTCATATCCATATCTCTCAGACATGCCAAAATTTGGGCAATGGGGGTCGTATGTTCTGACTCATCAACCCAGTTGATGAACCATCTTTGTAGACACCTATAGATAGGAATTTTTAGGTTAGAATGACCATTGTATATTCTTGTTCATACCCTAATAATTAAGGTTGTATTTGATCATAGACATCCCTTAAGATAATTCACTCATCCCTTAGTGTGAAAAATGAATGAACTTCCATCATAGGTTGTAGGAGAACCATGAGGGATAGAGAGAAACTATCAGAGCATACACATACATGTATAATTCATTTAAGAGAGACCATGAGGATTATCTCTAAATCAAAACAAATGAGATGTGATAATGAGGTTTATCTCATATCCAAATCTCTCAGAATAGGCCATAAGTTGGTCAGTAGGGGTCGTATTTTTTGAATATATGAACCCAATCGATGAACCGTCTATGTGGACACTTTTAGATAGATATTTTTAGGATAGAAAAACCATTTTATATTATCTATTATCCCCTAAAAATTAATCTTATAAGTGATTATAGGCATCCCTTAAGAGAATCCACTTGTCTTTGAGTGTGTAAAATGAGCAAACTTCTATTGCATATTATATGAGAACCATGAAGGTCGATGCAAACTACCAACTCTTAAACATGCACATATGAGTCCTATAGGATATCCTAGGATTAATCTCTCTAAAATGATTAGGAAGAGATGTGATAATGAGGTTTATCTTGAAGCTAAATCTATTAGAACATGTCAAAACTTGGTCAATGGAAGTCGTATATTCTGACTCGTTATCCCAATAGATGAACTATCTATGTGGACATGCCAGAATAGGCATTCTAAGGTTATAAAAATAATTGTTCAGTCTCCATTGACCCTTAGAAATAATTTTTTTAGTTGATTGGAGGCATCCCTTAAGAGAATCAACTTATCCATGAGTGTAAAAAATGAGCAAACTTCTATCACACATTGTAGGAGAGCCATGAGGGCTAAATATTAAGCATCAACTCCTACATGTGCATGGGTGAGTCCTCTAAGAGAGAATGAATAAGAATATTTTTTTAGTTTCTTGAAAGGAAAAACAAAGAGAAGGTGAAAAATGGTTTGTCTAAGGTAAATAAAATTAATATGAATTATTTTTTGATTCTCTTTATTTCAAGAAGATAATCTTTTCTACTCACGACACCAACCACATGAAGGTGGAAGTTCATCTGGTGCCACCAACCTACATTAAAATTGATAGTAAAAAATTTAAATAGAAATAAACACACTGATAAAATAGTTAAAAATTAAAATACAATAAATCAAATAACTTTATTATATTAATTGAAAACACTAGATAAATTTACTAATTCAATTTAAATGTACGTTCAGGATCAACTCTATTTGTAAGTGTTTCAAGAATAGCTTCATGATTATATTTATTCACTTTTCACAAAGTTCTATTATGAGTCTTTTCATGATATTTGATCATTTGAATATTTGTAGCAATAACTAGGTTTGAATAATGAAGCACCACCTTGTTTGTTTCAAAGTTCTCAAATAACAATTTTTTATTTTTTTATGATAGTAGCTATGAAGCTAGGTTTTAGTAACCACTATAGATCTAGTGGGATAAATTATCTCTTCTCCATCCATAACATTTGTGGTGATTTTTTTTGCCTCTACACAATGACACAAGTATTAGTATGTTCCCTCATCATTTTTTGCAAGTGCAATGACTGCAAAAACATGCCCTGCATTTAAAGTATAATAAAATTGTAAGCACATATAGGAAAAAATAAGAATATCACTAATATATAAATAATCTTGTATATTTGATTCAAAAATAAATTATACTTGGTTGCACAAGATCTGAGATGTGATCAAAGTCAACTGATCATGCCATTTCATGATCTATCAATTTTTGGATTGAATTTATACTCTCTAAAGGTGATATGGGTCTAGTTTATTATAGAGTAATAAACACAATAAAAATCAGTCCTTAATATAAACATACCATCCAGGTAAGAATTGTATCTAGACTACAAGTTACCCAATATCAATACATAACTCAAAATGTTATTTCATCCACAAAACATAGCATTACTCATAGCTTATCACTTTGTTAATTTTACACAAATATAAAAACAACCAATCATATAACAAACTTATTATGATATGAATTTAAATACTTTATTTTAATGTTTCAAATAAACATTAAATACAAAATAAAACACCCATATTACCTTGTTGTATTAGTAATGTTCACAAGCATTTAACAAGGTGTGTGTGTGTGTGTGTGTGTGTGTGATTTTAGCCTCCATCCATGTGACCATAGCCTAAAAAATGTCACCTAAAACCTTGTTTGCAACACAACGAAAAAGAACAAAAGTGAAGACTACTTATAACCTTATCCAAGGTTTGGAAACACAAACCATACCAAAAAGGAATAAAACAAATTGGTGAAATCAAAGTTAATTAAATCCAAAAATAGAAACATTTTTTAAAAATGTGATAAATTACCATATTCCTCCTTGAAAAAATGTATGTCAATAAACACTTGCTTGGGCATTTTTTCGATGCTTTCATCATCACCCACGTAAGCATTTTGATCTCTAGGGACATCCTCCAAAAAGGAAGACGATTTCACAAGAGATTTTTGATCAATGTGTGAGTGCGAGTGTGAGCATGTGGGTGGTGGTGGTTGTTCATTTTCAGATCTAGCGGTGGTGAAAATTAAAAAAGGCTTATTTAATGAAAGATGCCTCTTATAAAATCTAATTGACTGATGCAAGATGCCATATGCAAATAGATACAGATACAACTATTTCCAAGAATTTTCCATTCTCATTCTCAGTAATACTAACAACTATTATATTCATAACAATAGTGCTCATTTCTCTTTGTTTGATGAATATAGAAGAGGTAAAGTTACTGATAGTGCCACAAACACTGTAAATTTTGGATAGGTTATTGGACCTGGATTTGAATCCCTACTATTCAAGCTACATACTCTCAAATTAGACACCACCCCGATTGTTATAATTTCATTTTTGAAGATAAGTTACAATATAGACTTGGGGCCTTACAACCTCATTTTCTATCACCTCCACAAAAAAATAAATTATTGTTGCATATTATATCATGTACAAAAAGTGAGACGAGATTATTGATCTTGGGTTTCAAGTGATGTACAACCATCGATTTATACTCTTTTCATTTACAAAATCATACTTTACCAAAAATAAAGATTACACCATCCTTTTTGGGATAGCTTTTACATTTAAAATAGCAAATATTGATCCCACACATCAAAATAAAAATCAAGAATAGAATATGTAAAAACCATAAAATCCAAAACTTCAATTAAAAATCTTATACACAATCCTCGCAAAATAATAATAATAATAATAATAATAATAATAATAATAATAATAATAATAATAATAATAATAATAAATAAATGCAAAACTATATTTAGCACTCCAAATTTAAAAAAGTAATTATTAATTTTAAAAGCGGTGAATTATTTAGAAAAACAAAACAAAGTATTTAGAAAAAGCGCTGAATTTTTCCCTATATAAATGGAGGCAGGAGAGCAGTGGGTTTTAAGAGTTTTCATGGAAGGGTCGCGGGGCACATAAATTATTTCCCCTATTTCATAGCCTTCGTGCCGCTCAGAAATATCAAGCAATTCGCGCATATTTACCAGAGCTCTACTTTTAGAGAAAAGCGGGTTTGAAATGGGGACTGCTGTTCTGCTTGCTCTGGATTGTCTGAATCCTTATCAGAACAATCGCCGCGAGGGTTTCATGGGTGCGAATTCTAATTCAAAATAAAAAATTCCTCAGGGAAGCGGTAAAAAATCCGGCCATGGCCATCGGATTTCCGCCCAGAAAGCTAAGGCTCCGACGGACAAAAAGCGGCCGCTCAAGCCCGAGGTCACAGAGTACAATGTCAAATCTAACATCAGACATGATCTGTTGCTGGGGAGAGTCACTATTTTGAAGAGAGGAGAGATGGTGGAAAGTTCGAGTCACATTGTAAACCCTCCCAAAACCGCAACGGCAGCCAAGATAACGGAATCCGCGGGGTCCAAAGCAAAGGCAAAGTCAAAGTCTGGTGTTGTTGTAACCTCTGAGAAATGGGCCGGCCCTGCGTTTGCCAATTCTCCGTCCCCAACTTGCCTGCCTTTGCCCTTGTTTTTTGTCTAAAAGACGGCGACTACTGTACAGGAAAAAGCTGAAGAAGAATTCGCTAAGTTTGATAGCTATGCAACAAAGGATCTAAGACCAGCCCTATTTTAGCAGAAAGGTTCTAAAATAGACAAGACTGGCTTTATTTTAGCAGAAAGGCTCTATTTTGATGTTCCGGTTGTATGTTCAGTGATTCTTGTTTACCGTCTGAATGTGCTCTGCTCCTTCCGTCAACTGACATAGATTTGTAGCATAGTTATTTCCATCAAATAGTACCTCGAAAAGTCCATTGGTTGGAGTTTTGCATGGGAAATATATTGTAACAGAGGTCAGGGCCTGTTAAATCTCTCATAATCCGGGACGATTCTGGATTTAATTTGTAATTTTGTGACAATAGGAGTTTCTGGTTTACCCCAAGAGTCGCAGGTTTTATATATTGTTCTATTATATTTGTCGATACGATTATCATGTTGATGAAGATGCCGTACTGAATGATGGTGGATCAAATAAAATTTTTATTGTTATTTTTACGTGATGTTTGCTTTTGTGTGGTGTTATTTATTGATTATTTTTTCATTTGTTTTTCGAGGTATTTTTTTATGATTAATAGTATATCGTATTGTTATTGTTATATTTTTTACTGCAGTCAAGTTGTAGGGTTTGTCACAATTAATTCAAATAATAATTATGTTTTGTTATTTAATTACGTATACGAGATATAGACCATTGTATGCAGGCAAACATGATTTTTCAGATATATTAAGCAATTTTGATTGTGACAGTATTAGTTAGGTGTATGGATGTGTGTAGTTTTATGAATTTTAATGGCTTTAGATAGTCTACTGATCCCCATCATCTTAGATGGTAGTTTTAATTTTTGATATTATAAAATAGATTTTTACACATAATGCCAACAAACATAATGTTTTCAGATGATTTATATTTTTATGTTCCCCTTTCCCCTTTAGAATTTTTACTGTTGAGGTGATTTATCATGTAATTAGTATAACCCTCTAGTTAGAATTTGGATGCGCTTATAAGGACAAAGTAACATTTAAGCCTAAACAAACTATGGATCTATAACTACACTCGATAGCTTTGTTTTAAGTTCTTTCATGCCACACCTTGTGAAGCTAACGAACTTATTTGCACTTTAAAATGTCCCATGCTGAGTGTTTTGTAAATTGTACCTACACCATATGAGGGAAACCCCTTGTCTTTGACAAAGGACTATCTTGAATGAATATTTACATTATAGAAGTGGAAATACAAAAAGATAAATCAAACTTAAGTAATTATCAAAATCTAAACAATAATTAATGAAAAGAGGCTTTTTTAAAGAGTGTCTTGAATATCAATGAATTTAGAAATGATTATTAAGCATTAATAGTGCAAAATAAATTCACCCAAAAAATTTAGAGCAAACAAGTAATCTTTTGAGAATCATGTAGTTATGTAGATTTTGGTCACTATAACTCAAATATTGGATTTGTGGTGTTTAATGAAGTTTAACAATATTTTTAATTTATATGAAATATATTAATTTTAAAAAATAAAACACTAATCATTAATCATCATGGCATGCACTTACATTACTATTTGAAAATGATGCCTTTGAATAGTTGATATGAATTTATATTATGTATCCTTTGATCTCCACAATGTTACACTTTTATAGTGCATTTAGAGATATGTGTGGTTGACTTGTGGCTTACACACCTTAATATTAACTTGTTACATTTATTGATGTTCTTAGTATAGTTGGCCTATGGAATAACTATAAATAAGTTGAGTATATATAGGAGTTAGTGGTTAATTTTTTATCATCATATTGTGAATTATGTTCTTATTTTGGAGGTTGCCCCCTTGAAGTGACTCAGTCATAATATTCCAGTATTCTAATATTTTTCCAACTATTATGTGAACCTACTTATTCTACTATTAATTAGGTGATATATAGTTCTATTATTGTGAATCATCTAAGTAATTTCATTATAATTGGCATCAAAGCTTTGTTTTGGGTAAGTTTCTATGGTGAAATTTGTTTTTGATCTAGTGTCATTAGCACTAGAAGGCCAAAAAAACATATATTATGATATGAGAGGAATTAAATTTTTCATCACTACAATTTTATTCATGAGGTTTTTTGACAAAAAAAAAAATAACATTTTTTTTAGTTTACAAAAAAAGTCCAGAATTATTTTTACCATGTGTAAATTATCAATTGTTGGATTCATCTTTGCCAAATGATTGCAATAGTATACTCTATTGGTACACTTTTTTGGGTCAAATGTTTTTACCCTCATGCATAATAGTAGTAGTTAGATTCATATCGATGAGATGATTGTAATGGTGTATTCCACTGGGACATTTTTTCAAGGTTGAAACCCTCCTAGGGTTTGTGCATGGTTGGTCCAAATACTTGCAGACATAGGAAAGGGAAAGAAACTCTGAAAAATTATGGCAAGGATGATATAGAGTCTATAATTTCTAAGCCATCTATTTTAGAGGTAGTTCAAAAAATTTAGTCAAATTTTCATGGCATGTTGAAAAAATATGATTTTGATATGGTTGAAGGGGACATTACAGGGTTGAGATGGGACCTGGATAGTGTGATGGATAAATTACAACAAATATATAGGAAATTGGCCAACTTGTCATCTTAGCCTCTACAAAATAACCCTCCACCACTTTAGTTTGGTTCTCCTCCTCCAAACAATACCAACACCAATTCTGGCCCTAAGGTTATGTTATCAAAAGTGGACCTATGTAAGTTTGATGCTAATGATCCAGTCACATGACTCACTTGAATTAAAAATTTATTTAATCTACATTAGGCTTCATGTTTGTAAAAATTGGTTATGGCCTCTCTATATCTAGAACCTGAGCCATTCATTTGGTATCATTGGTTGTATGCTAAAAAATGGGGTATCCCAATTTCATGGTCAATGTTTTATGTGGAGTTTCAACTCCACAATTACAACAATGTCTCTCAAAACTACTTTAGTCAGTTATCTAAGTTCTGCTAGACTGGGACTATCAAAGACTACATTCATAAATTTTAGAATCTCTCATTACATGTGGTAGACACCATTGAGAAAAATATGAATGACCTATTTTTGGGTGGCCTCAAATAGCATCTAGTTAGAGGTTTTCATGTTTCATCCTAGTACTATATATGAGTCCATACCAAGGGCGTGCATGGTTGATGAAAAAGAGATAATCAGATGAATCCCTTTTACCAGTGTCTATGAACACACCTTGCCATCACCATCATTTCATCAACCTACTAGATTAATACCCAACAAGTGGAAGAAAAATGTGCAAATTTTTTGTGTTTTGGTTGTGATAACAAATGGAGCAAAGGGCATCGATATGCTTAAAATAAGTAATTTTACATTGGTGTTACCAATGATGAGGAAGAATATGAGGAGGATTTAGGTGTGGGTTTGAAATAACTTGAAGATGAATTTGATGATTCTCAACCTACTATTTCCTATAATTCACTTTTATTTGATAGTAATCTTCAAACTTTTAAGGTGGTTAGTTTCTTGAATAAATAGAAGGTGACTATGTTATTGACTCGAAGAGTACACATAACATCATCAATAGTATGTTGGATACTCATTTAAATTGTTTCATTTATCTAGATTTAGACTTTTAGGTCATGATTGTAGATGGTGGTATGTTCAAATATTGTATAAAATGCCATAGAATTAAGCTTGTTACGGGAGACTATTTGTTAAATTCCCCTATGTTTTCTATTCCCATTGGTGGAGCTGATATTATTTTGGGAGTGTAGTGGCTCACCACTTTGGGAACTATTGAGATGACTTTCCAATAATTATTCATGATGTTCCATGTAGAAGGTAGTATTTTTGACCTACATGGATTATGGGCTAAATCTTTGCAACTAGTTAGTTCTCATCAGATGATGAAGATTCTCAAAGAAGGTGTAGTGGGTTTTGTGGTAAAATTATTTTCCATATAGGTTCAACTAACTAAGGAATCTACATATCCTAATTTACAAAAGGCATATGATGACCATTCTATTATTTTTTGGTGACATGCCAAAAGGACATCCTTTAAGTCATGCACATGATCATGCCATCAAACTCATTCTAAGAAGTACACCACCCAATATCAAACCCTATAGGTATCCTTATACCTGTAAGATTGAAATTGGAAATATGGTATAAGAGATGTTGGAGGCATGAATCATCCAACATATTTAAAGTGAATATTCCTCCTCAATGGTCATGGTGTAGAATAAGGATGATAGTTAGAGGATGTGATTTGACTGCAAAGAAATCAACAAATACACCATCAAAGATAAGTTTCCTATTTTAGTAATTGATGATTTGATAGATGAATTGTATGGTGATATTTATTTTACCAAGTTAGACCTTCACTCTTGATATTATCATATTAGGATCTGATATGACATCTAAGATGAACACATACCTAAAACAACTTTCAAAACTCATGAAAGTCATTATGACTTTATGGTCATGCCTTTTGGCCTCATAAAATCACCATCTACATTTTAGAGTTTGACAAATGTTATTTTTAGTTCATTTTTGAGAAATTTTGTATTAGTGTTTTTTGATGATATCCTAATATTTAAAAAAAAAACTAAGAAGACCATTTGAAGCATGTGAAATGGATGCTTTCAATTCCATAACATCAGTTTTATGCCAAACCTTCCAAATTTTATTTTGGTGTCCAAGAGGTGGAGTACTTGGGTCATATTATTTCACATGAAGGAGTGAAATTTTATCCTAAGAAAATCTAGGTGATGATGGAGTGGCAAGTTCCCAAGACCCTTAAGAACCTTAGAGGATTTCTAGGACTAACTAGTTACTATCATAGGTTTGTCAAAAATTATGGTAGCATTTCATCCCCACTCACCTCTTTGATGAATAAATAATCCTTCAAGTGGACTGATTCATATACCAAGGCATTTAAACAATTGAAAATGTCTATGTACCCAAATCTAGTTTTCATTACTCTTGATTTTACAAATACTATTATTATGGAGTGTGACACATCAGAATATGGTATGGGGGTTGCACTTATACAAGAAGGCAAGCCACTCACATTTAAAAGTCACTAATTGAAGGGGGAAAAATGACTCAAACCAATATATGACAAAGGGTTGATGGTTATTATGTATGCATTGAAGCAATGGAGACCTTATCTGATGGGTCATCACTTTAAGGTAAAGACTAATAATTATAGACTCAAATATTTTTTTAAATAACAATTATAATTTGGAGAACAACAAAAATAGGTGACTAAATTGTTAGGCTATGATTTTGAAATAGTGTATAAGAAATTAAAATAAAATTTTGTGTTGGATGTCCTCTCTCAACAAGATGAATTAGTTAAAGCATTGTATGCACCATGACCATATGGCAAGAAGATTGGGTGGAGGAAGACAGATTATAATGGGAGAATGATAGTGTTACCAAGGATTTAATTCAAAATCTTCAATAGGGTTCTAAAAAATCCTACAAAATTACATAGAAGGGGAACACATTAAGGTATAAATATAGATTATACCTTTGTAACCATTCTTTCCTCAAACATAAAATTCTTTAGAAACTTCATGCCTCTCCATTTGGAGGTCACTCTAGATTTTTGACAACATATCATATAATCAAGTAAGATTTCTTTTAGGAAGGACTCAATGGGGATGTTCATAAATATGTGGATGAATGCATGATATGTCAATAAAATAAAGGTGAAACCAATAAGACCCTAGGTCTTTTATAGTCTTTATCCATCCTTAGCCAGCATTGGGAAGAGCTTTCCATGGATTTTATCATGGGGTTACCACTATTTGAGGGTTAAAATGTTATCATGGTAGTTTTAGATCAACTCACCAAGTATGCTCATTTTTACTCCTTATCACAACCATCTTTTACTAGTACAATAGCTTTTGCTTTTCATAATATAGTTCAAAAATTACATGGTACTCCAAAAATCATTGTAAGTGACTAAAATCCCATATTTACTAGTAATTTTTTGATTGAATTATTTACATGTTTGGGTACCCAGTTAGCTCATATCTCATCTTATCATCCTCATTCTAATGTATAAATAGAGGTAGTAAAAAAATGTATCGAGCAGTATCTTCATTCTTCCCTTTCTTGACAAATGGGAAATATGGTTTCATTCTCTACCACATGTTGAATAGTGGTATAACACTTCATTTTGCACTTATTCCAAGATTTCCCCCTTTATGGAATTATATGGGTTTTGACCCCCATCCATCACTTTAGATTTTTTAATGCATCCTAAGGTTTGATATTTTGAGTAACACATTCACCATCAACATGAGGCGCTAGTTAGTTTGTGAAAGAATTTAGCAACGACACCAAGTCGAATGAAGTAACAAGTAAATCAACATGGTAGTGAGAAAAATTTTAAAATAGGAGATTGGGTCTTCATGCATTTGTAGTCACATAAGAAGATGTATTTGAAACAACAAAAGAAGAATAAAAAACTATCACCTAAGTATTGTGGCCCTTACTAGGTTTTATAAAAAAGTGGTAGTGTGGCTCACAAGATGGAATTACCCCTATCAAATCACATACATCCGATATTCCACATATCTTACTTGAAAAATGTAATTAAATATATAGTTTCCACTTATACTGAGTTACCTAAATTGGATGAAGAAGGTTGATTCATTCTAGAGCCTAAAGATAGCCTTCACATGTGCACTAATCAACTATGGACTAGATCTATTAATCAATATTTGATCAAATAAAAGAACCTACATTTTGAAGATGCAACATTAGAGGATGAAGTGTTCCTACGTCAACATTTTCGTTTGATTCAAAATTAAAGATAATGTTTTTTTAAATGGGATGTGAATGTTATACCTTTAACATATAGTGCATCTAGGGATATGTGTGGCCAAATTATGTCTTACACACCTTCATATAAGCTTATTACATTTATTGATGTTCTTAGCATGGTTGGCTTACGTAATAACCATGGCTAGGTAGAGTATATATAGGAGGCAGTGGTTAAAATTTTATCATCATATTGTAAATTATATTCTTATTGCATTGTTGTGGACGTGGTCCCCTTGAAATGGCACTATCATAATATTCAATTATTATGCTCTTTAACCAAATGTTGTTCTCAATATACTTATTTCAATCTTAATTCTATGATATATAATTATATTTTTATGAATCATCTAAGTAATTTCATTACACACAAACCTAACATTGACTACACTTGTTCTTTGCACATATAAATTGGTGATCCTTTATAGTTGTATCAAATAGGAATTCAATGTAACCTATGTATGTTTTACTCCATAATCATTTTGCAAACAATCATGCATATGTGTTTGTAGAGATTCATTCTATAAGATTTTGTCGTACTCTATGTTTCATGTGAAAAAATGTGACATTTGCCTAATGCAAAATATAATTTAGTGCATGTGAAAAAAATTCCACATGTTCTTGTTGCAAAATAGAGGTGAGTGATGTGACAATTACTGTCACATCCCAATTTCTCTCTAAGCTTAATACCCTATTTAATTTATAGTTTATTATAGCTATTATTTGATTAACTATGGTTGATTAAACTTTACGTTATATGTTGATTATGGGAAAATTATACATTTCTTAATTTATATGATTGATTTTTTATGAGATAGATGTACTTTCATATTCTATACTTGATAATCAAGTTTTTTAGTTTATAAAAAAGTATTTTATGGATATATTTATGTTTCGGGTTAACCATCTTAATTTTTGTGAGGTGCATGTAGGACAGATCCATCCCTCAGAGTGTGATGGAAGGAGTGTATCATTAGAGAGGATAGTGTAGATGGATGCATTGGGGGATGACAAAGAGGAAAAATTGAAATCCACACACACACCACAATAGATCAACATGTTTTACGATTATTATTTGAGTTCAATAGTTGTCATATGTTTTGATTTCTATTATATATGTTTGATGTGATATTGTTGTTGTCCAATGATTATGTTGTATTCATTATGTCATTTTACTAATATGGTTGTGTATTGCATTAATAGTTGTTAATTATATTGCTTGGTTAATTGAATAAATGTGTACCTATCTATACATGTCTTATTTGACTTACCATTCTCTTGAGATGTGGTTGAGTGTTTGTATAAAAAATACTTTGATTGAATTCCTAGCTATAGGTATTAAACATACTCTAATATTATGCTTAATTTTATTTGTTAAGTGATTATTGATGCTTATTAAGTTACTATTATCATTTTTAATAGTTGTATAAACCTATAATAAGACATTAATGAGTTAGAATTATTTGTTAGGAATTAACGAATGACTTTAGTTGATATGGTAAAATGAGATTAATGTTACTGACTTAAGAATTATATAAATTCTTTGTCCTTAGGAAATCAAAATAATGATATATAAGGTAATTTCATTGTTTAATGATTACATGGACATTCTTGTGTTTAATTCTTGGATGACTTGGTAATATTGTGTATGGCATTTTAATAGTTGTGTGCTATATTTAATTTGTCATTTTGGTCATTATGTTAAGTGAACTTGTCATCTAGTTGACATTACATGGGATGATAATGTTTTATGACTTTTATAAATTTAAATACATCAATGTTTATCAGTGTCAATGAACATGTGTATTACTAAGGATTGAATAATGATTATTTTAATTTTTATGGAGAAGGTTCAAGATTATTAGGGTTTCTAATCTATTTTGACTCAAATTAATAATCATTTATCAAAATGATTATGGAGTTCATGGATTTATACATGAAAAATAGTGGTGAAATGTTGTTTTGTTGAGTTATTCATCGTATGTAATATTTTATTCATAATTTTTTCCAAGGAATTGGGGGAATTGGTGTGATAAGTAAGATCATGTAGATTAATATAAGGAAAGAATGGAGGCCATGGAGGACACAACGTTGGTAGATATAAAAATTTAAGAGAGGATTCGAGCTTGCAATGGAAGAAAAATTTGAATCTTTGGCATTGGATTTAGAGGTTTCCATACCAAGTTAGTTTTGCTTTAAAATTCATATTTTTTATATTAATGATTCTGGTAATCAAATATTTATGGATTTCAGCTTACTATTATTTTTGAAACTATTTTTATAAGGGTAAATAATGGGCCTTGTGGATGGCTCAATCATCCACATAACTCATCATATATCCCTAAAACTTTGATTAAATGGCCAGAGGTTGAAACTCTTGTTGAACATAATGGATTTTAAATAAACCTCGTGAGGGAGAAATCTTATCTATGTTATGTGCTAATTTAAAATTAGTTTAATTGTTTGAAATAAGTCTATGTATTTTATGAATGATGGAAACCCTAGGTAAAGTTAAATGGTTAATATTTTATTTAGTAGAGTAAAATTTAGACTTTGACTGAGATTATTCTTTAACATGTTACGTTAAGTCTATGGGAATTTTTGTAAATATATCTATGTTCTATTCTATATTAATGACATGACTGCAAGTAGAATTATTTGTGACTATTGTATAAGATAAATAAAGTCAATTTAACCATAAATAGAGGTTGACTATGTAGATGAAGTGTTGACAGAAATTGATGAGATTTAAGTTATTCTTATTATATATTTATCTATATAATAAATATAAATATATATACATAGGTATGTATATAGACCTTACATGACTTCACAACCTAGGGTATAGATACATATCAATGTGTGTGTGTGTGTGTGTGTGTGTGTGTGTGTGTGTGTGTGTGTGTGTGTGTGTGTGTGTGTGTGTGTGTCTATACATACATACATACATACATACATACATACATACATACATACATACATACATACATACATACATACATACATACATATATATATATATATATATATATATATATATATATATATATATATATCAAATGAATGTTACAACATCTAATTAGGTCGTTATGAATCAAATATAGGTTGTGCAACAAATTGGAAGTCGATTGGGTTTTATGTATGATTGAAATATACAAAATTATGTTTGATTATAATATATATAGTGACCTCAAAATTGAAACTCATAGGTTTACATTGTTATAGATGGGTATTATAACTATGAGTTGGTGTTTTGGATAAATGGAATTTTGGAAATTAACATTAGCTATTGTTATATACAATGTATAAACAATTAAGGCTGAGTTAATCTTTGGATGTGTATCCAAATTAAACACATGATTTTTAAGTCATTTTTATGTCTCAGGTAGAATGATAAGATTTGTATTCAAATTTATATATAAATACACATAGTAATAGTGCCTATAAGCAATACAGTATGAGTTGTATAAAATACAAAGGAATGTGTTAAATATTTATGAATATATCTTATTTTGTTATTATATTAAGATCTATTATTTTAACTTGGACTTAATTGTATAATACAAGAGCGTTTAGACAATGAGTAGGTTTGAGGAACAATTAAATTATGTCTTGCAAACTTTAGGAATGGAAAAATATAGCCAACTGAGTGAATAGATAATTGTATAATTCTTATTAGATATGAAATTCATTTAAATTCTTTGTATGGTAGCTAGAGTACTATGGATTTGGAATTGTTGATATATTAATGGTTTGTGACAAATTATTATAGTTGGAATGTATACTGATGGTATACAAGATACTCTAAGATCATGAACAATGGATTATTTACTTAGAGTATTATGTGTACATTCTAAGATTTGTGACTATATAGAGTTTTATATATATACTTGAGATTTTAAAATGTGTACATGTATACATGGTATACACATATAAATTATTAACTATATTTTAAATCTAAGAAATCACACACACACACACACACACACACACACACACAACTTGTTTAATGCTCGTGAACATTACTTATACAATAAGGTAATATGGTTGCTTTGTTATGTATTTAATATTTAGTTGAAGCATTAAAATAAAGTATTTAAATTGTTTAAATATAGATCATAATAAGTTTGTTACATGATTGGCTTGTTTTTCTATTTTTTTAAAATTAACAAAGTAATAAGCTATGAGTAATGATATGTTTCATGGATGAAATAACATTTTGAGATGCGTACTAATATTGGGTAACTTGCAGTCAAGAAACAATTCTTAGCCAAATGGTATGTTTATGTTAATGAATTTTTTAATTATGTTTATTACTCTATAATAAACTAGATAATTTTATATTCTTGTCACTACATTTGATGGATTAAATGTATATATTTAAATTTTTTATAACTAACATATTTTATATTTGCTAACAGGGAATATTCTGATTGAATTTATTAGTTTTTATATTATTATATAATTAACCAAATATCTTAGTTATGACACTAAATAAGTAGTTGATAAATTTCACTTATTTAATTAGCACCATCAATACAAGATGAGTTGTAATATGATTGAGTGGTGTGTATGAAATTGACTAATCCTAGTGATCAATAACTATTTGAAAATTTTAGCTAGAGGAATGTTTATATTTAAAAATTATTATTTCATGTGTTTGATATAATTTACATGTTGTGTGATATCATGTTAAAATATATTTCTTTATGGTACACATCATGTATTAGTTATCTTACAACACACTGGTTCTAGTTTGTCACTCTAGATTCCTACATCATCATTATCCTCCCATCCATGAAGGGAGGACCATTTATTTATTAGAAGATAATGTGGAGGATTGATGGTTCGTGGTTGGTATGAAAAAACACTCAGATGATGCTCTTCCTCCCCATAATAGTACTACATTAGAAATTACAAATGAGATTATAGATAGATACTTGCATTCATGAAGAACTCATATTCTATTGAGATTTGTATCATTTTATTATTATTTATTGATAAAATTATTCTATTCATTCATTTGTAAATCTACAATAGTGGCTATAATGTTGTATCAATTATGGCTAAAATTATATTACTAAATTAATGAATTAAATATAGTCTTTATTGATTATTCAACATTATTCATGTTTTGTTATATCATTAGCATGGTGATCATTAGCTAACTATATTAGGTATAAACATTAAGGGGTTAACTAATATAATACATTTATTTAAAGATCACTTATTTAGATTTTTTGTGGTAAAATTTGATAGATATTTATGTGTAGTTAGTTTTTTTATAAATTATATTAATTTGGTAAAACCTAACGGGGTTGTTACAATTAGTGATTTAGTATTTTAATATTACAAGGGTTGTAGGGGAATATTTCAGAGGCTCTATAAAAGTGTTTGTATCTTAAATGATAAAAAATACATTAAATTCATTTGCAAGGTGGATATGCGAACATAAACGTATAAATTCAGGTGTCTACTAACACAATAATAGTATAGCCTTGAAGCATGTCAATTTTCATCATGTTATTGATCTACATGTCATACATTAGAAACATTGAGTGGATGAATGAAATAGATATGATTGAATATAAATCACTATAGTCAGCAATCATTAATCTCATGTTTTTTTTATAGATAAATATATATGGATAAAAAACATTAGGGAGAAGTGGATCATACTTATCAATATCAATACAAGATAATTCCTATTAATACTTCCTTTATTATAATGCATATGATGTGATGTTTGTTACACATTAGAAAATTTGATGGTTGTACGGTCGTATTTATATTTTTTAGCCATAAAATACAACCAATTTGCTTAAGAGGCTATATTATATTAAAGGTAAAATTTTAGGTCAATTTAAGTAGATAAACATCATAAAAAAGAATCATGACATGTAAGTTTTATTGCGAAATTTATGCCATGATTATGACAATGAAGGCAAAATATTGTCAAACTAGTGTTAATTTTTGGGTAATGTGTCAAATGTTCATAGTACAGAGCTTAAAATTTTGATAAGCTTCAAATTAGGAAGGGCATAAAAAAGACCTTAAACATATATACCATTGCATGTGTAGACAAATGAGTCTCCTTCATAATGAAATATTTGCTCTATGTAGATGCTTTGTCATTATATTCTAAATTTGATGGCCATATTGAAAGTTGTAAGAGTTTACTACATGTGTGGCCACTAGCTATCACTTGGCATGACTCCCTAACATCTAACTTATACTGCATAGTCACCTGGCCTCCACCTATTTTATAACTTAAATATAATCAGCCACACCATTATATCTCCACTTGACACACTACATTATAAGAAATTTACAATTTTACATGACCCTCATGACCTATGTCTTAAAAAATATTTCCATACTTAGTCACTTTCAAATAAAATGAAATTACCTCATATAAACACTTTAAATGTTTTTATGTGCTCATAAAATCTATTAATCTTTATGACTATAATCATAATCTTAACTCTAATGATATTTAAATATTCCCCTTAACAATATGTACTAAACTATATCACGATACTTATTTCATAAATGTAGAAAAAGGCCCTACATATATCATATCAAGCTTAACATATATTTTATATAAAGTAAAAGTTATACTATATCACATATAATTTTTAGCCTCACATTTATCGAATATAATTAAGATATATTTATCCCTATATTACATCTCAATATCACATCACATTTGTGCAAAGCTTTTTTTTTTTTTTTTTTTCAATTATCTCTATGATAAATATATAGTTTTATTTTTTAAGTTTATTTGCATCACGGTATAATATCTTATTTTGATGATAGTAAGTTAGATCATCTCATTTATATTATATTTTAAATATGAAAAAAGGTTTTATTCATGTATTTCATCTTTTATATAGAGAAATGGTCCTACATCTATTTTATATTTTATTTCCTATTTATTTTATATCACATAAACACAATTATTTTGTATGAATGGGAGGAGGTTTTCTAGTTTTGTTTCCTATTTATTTTATATCTTACATATAGAGAAATGGGTCTCCCATTTATTTTATATCACATCTTATATTCATTATTTAATATCATGTGGTTATTGGATTATTATATAGGTTATTTTTTTCTAAATAAATTTTAGATTTATTAGTCTTTATCAAATTATTAATTAATAATTTCAATTTTCAATTAATCACTTTTATTTTAATCAATTATTATTTTTTTTAAATGTATATGATTTTAATAATTCTAAAAAAAATTAATTCTAAAAAGTTCTTAAAGTTTTTCTAAAAAAAATAATAGATTATTCCCAAAGATATTATTATTGAATATCCCTATAACTTTAATATAATTGTAAATAATATTTACAAAATAATATTTTTGTTATAATTTTCTTAATATTTTTTCGAATACATGATTTTATAAATGATAATTATGCAATCCCCTATAAATTACTAAACTATTAAATATTGTGTAATAAATAAATTTAAAAGACTGTGACAACTCACAAAGGCTAATTTAAATTGAATATAGCGCTATAATAATATGACAAGATTTATCTATTTCAACCGATATATATTGTGTATATTTTTTGTATATCATTTATTTTATTTAAATTTTTATTAAAGAGCTCATACCGCAATGTCAAAAAAATAAATACAATTTCAACTAAAAAACAACATTTCTATCATACACGTGCAAAAAAAAATTGCAATTTCAATTAATTTGTATGCATGACTGGAACATTAAAACTATGTATATAGTTTCATAAAAATAAAATAGAATTATCATACAACTCTATGAGAATAATAAATGCAGCTTCAATTGAAATTTCTTTGAAACAAATTTAAAAAAATATTGATAGATTTAAGAGAGAGAGAAAAATGTAAGATTGAAGAATAAAATAAATGAAAAATACTTTACGTAAACATGCGTGCGCACGTGTACACACACATGCAAATGTATATATGTATATGCATCTATATATGTATTCTTTAAATTGTTATTAAAGAACTCATATTGTGGTGCTAAAAAATAAATATAATCTTAATTAGAAAATAATCATATTTTTATCATACACTTAAGCAAAAATAGCTATGCTTTCAATTTATTTGTATGCATAAATGGAACATTAAAATTATGTATATAATTTCAAAAAAAAAAATTATCATACAATTGTGCAAGAATAATAAATGCAATTCAGATTGAGGTATGTCCTTGAGATAAATAAAAAAAAATTAAGAGAGAGAAAATGATGCAGGCCCAAAGAATACAATCCCTGAAAAATACTTCACTCACCTTGATCAATGTTTGGAAATTTGATTTGGTTTGCAGGTAGTTTGAAGCTTTTCACTTGGATTTGTTAGCAATTTTCTTGTTACTATTTAAACAATGTTGTACACAGGTGTTGTTTATCAATTATGGTAGAACTAAGATATTTAAATATTTTAAGATTTGAATTATGTTGTAATAAATTATGTTTTAGTGATATCTTCTGCAATTTGTGGTTCAGAGTAATGGTTTGAAGAACATAAATAATAAAGTTGGCTTGTGCAATAGTGTAATCCCTTTTGTTTGGGTGTATAGTTAATAGTTGCATGGAAAAATATGGGAATCAATGTAGATGTTTGTTTCTGCTTGTTATGAAATATTGTTTACTTTAATTTTCTATTTAAAGTTTGATCAAAAAATTTAAAGATTTGTTGTTGCTTGAACATTGTCATGGAAAAACATCCCCAATGCAGAATGAAATATCTAACAATAGTGTTCATAACAACTATACTAACAACTATTGTATTCATGGAGAAACATCCCCAATGTAGAATGAAAGATTTTTCCATTCTCATTCTCAGTAATACTAACAACTATTGTATTCATAACAATAGTGTTCATTTCACTTTGTTTGATGAATAGAGAATAGGTTAAGTTATTAATAATGCTACAAACACTATAAATTTTGGATAAGCTATTGGCCCTGGATTTGAATCCCCACTAGTCGAGCTACATATTCTTTCCAAGCCATATGATGATATGACATATCTTAAATTAGACACCATTTCAATTGTTATAATTTCTTTTCTAAACATAAGCTACAATATAGACTTGGAGCCTTACAACCTCATTTTCCATCACCTCTACAAAAAAAATTGATTATTGTCGAATATTGTATCGTGTACAAAGGGCGAGACGAAGTTATTGGTCTTAAATTTCAAGTGATGTACAATCTCTGATTTACACTCTTTTCATTTACAAAATCGTACTTTACCAAAAATAAAAATTACACCATCCTTTTTGGGATAACTTTTACTTTTGAAATAGCAAATGTTGATCCCACACATCAGAGTAAAAATCAAGAATACAATATTTAGAAGCCATAAAACCCAAAACTTCAATTAAAAATCTTATACACAATCCACCCAAAATTTAAAAAAATAAATACAAAATAAATAAATAAAAATAATAATAAATAAATTTATGGCATGGGCAAAATAAACAATAGAATAATAAATAAACACATTAAATGCAAAACTATATTTAGCACTCCAAATTTAAAAAAGTAATTAAAATTTGAAAAAACGCTGAATTATTTAGAAAAACAAAACACAGTATTTAGAAAAAGCGCTGAATTTTTCCCTATATAAATGGGGCAGGACAGCAGTGGATTTTAAGAGTTTTCATGTAAGGAGCGCGGGGCACATAAATTATTTCGCCTATTTCATAGCCTTCGTGCCGCTCAGAAATATCAAGCAAATCGTGCATATTTACAAGAGTTCTAATTTTAGAGAAAAGCTGGTTTGAAATGGGGACTGCTGTTCTGCGCGCTCAGGATTGTCTGCATCCTTACCAGAACAATCGCCACGAGGGTTTCATAGGTGCAAATTCTAATTCAAAATCAATGTCTCTTCAAAGAAGCGGTAAAATATCCGGCCATGGCCATCGGATTTCTGCCCAGAAAGCTAAGGCTCCGAAGGAGAAAACGCGGCCGCTCAAGCCCGAGGTCATCGAGTACAAGATCGAGGATGAGGCTTTGATGGAACCGGGGGAAAGGAGGCAGAATCATCAGAAACACAATGGCAAATCTAACGTCAGACATGATCTGTTGCTGGTGAGAGTCACTATTTTGAAGAGAGCAGAGACGGTGGAGGGTTCGAGTCACATTGTAAGCCCTCCCAAAACCGCCGCGGCAGCCGAGATAACGGAATCCGCGGGGCCCAAAGCAAAGGCAAAGTCAAAGTCTGGTGTTGTTATAACCTCCGAGAAATGGGCCGGCCCTGCGTTTGCCAATTCTCCGTCCCCAAGTTGCATGCCTTTGCCCAAGTTTTTGGTCCAAAAGACGGCGACCACTGTAGAGGAAAAAGCTGAATAAGATTGCGCTAAGTTTGATAGCTATGCAACAAAGGATCTAAGACGCCTGTTAGGCCTGGTCTAAGATGGACAAGGCATGCTCTATTTTAGCAGAAAGGTTCTAAAATGTCTAAGATAGACAAGGCTGGCTCTATTTTAGCAGAAAGGCTCTATTTTGATGTTCCGGTTGTATGTTCAGTGATTCTTGTTTACCGTCAGATTTGTAGCATAGTTATTTCCATCAAATAGTACCTCGAAAAGTCGATTGGTTGGAGTTTTGCATGGGAAAGATATTGTAACAGAGGTCAGGGCCAGTTAAATCTCTCATTATCTGGGACGATTCTGGATTTAATCTGTAATTCTGTGACAATAGAAGTTTCTGGTTTACCCCAGGAGTCGCAGGTTTTATATATTGTTTTATTATATTTGTGGATACAATTACGAGGTTGATAAAGATGCCGTATTGGATGATGGTGGATCAAATAAATTTTTTATTATTCTTTTTACGTGATGTTTGTTTTTGTGTGGTCTTATTTATTGATTATTTTTTATGATTAATATTACATCATATTTTTATTTGATTAATTTAAAAAATATATAGTAAATTTTATCTAAAAAATTTTTTTAATAAATTTTTTTTGATTCATATTATTATTTTTTATTATTTATTTTATATTATGTAAATTGTTATATTTTATTGTTTATTTATACTGTGTAAAAAAAATGTCTTCAATTTTATATTACTTGAGTGGAATTTTAAATATTATTAAAAACTATTTTTTAATAGAAAAAATTAAGCTATTACTTTGTATTATATTTTATATTACATTTATTTCATAAAATATGTGGAAGAATCCCTATTAACATTTATTTTATAAAAGATTAAATTCATCTATATCATATATAGTTCTTGTTCTTACATTTATCTAATATAATTGAAAACTATTTATCTCATTATCACATTTTATTTCATAAGATATATGAGAGATGACTCATGTATCTCATTTAATATTTATTTTATAAAGGTTAAATTTATATGTATTATATATAATTTTTGGTTTTACATTTATTTAATGTATCTAATACAATTGAGAGATATTTATCTCATTATCACATTTTATTTACTAAACTTTTTTTAAAAATTTAAATATTTGATAAATATTTAATTTTATTTTTAAATTTTTTTAATATTATAACATAACATCTTATCACATTTCATTTGTATAATGTTTTTTTTTAAAAAAAAAAAAAAAAAAAAATTATAATAAATATTTATTCTCTTTTTAAAATCCCAACATAACATCTCATTTATGTTCATAACATATCATCTCATTTATGTGAAAGTTTTTTTAAATTAATTTTATAATAAATATTTAATCTAGTTTTTAAAGGATTTTTACATTATAACATAACATTTCATTTATCTTATTTGATGATATAAAGTTGAAGCATCTCATTTATATTATATTTTAATTTAAATATAAAGAAAAGGGTTACATATTTATTTCATCTCAAATCTCAGATATAAAGAGATGGGTCCCATATTTATTTTATTTTATGTTTTTTATTTTTTTATATTATACGAATTCACATTAATTTTATATAAATGTGACAAGAATTTCACATTTATTTTATATTATATCTTACATATAAAGTGAATTCCCATAAAATTTGAGTAAAAAGATCTAAATATGCATAATGATATTAAATCTAAATTAAATTTTACAAAAAATATGAATAAGAGAGAATGTGTGGACTAATAAAAAATATTAATGGATTCTTACCATCATCTTGTTCCTCTTTGGCTTCACTCTAAGATTTTTCAACTGATTTTTTGATGCTATTTGATTTGATTATGGATTGCTTGACAATGGCTTCAAGATGGACAATTTGATAGATTCTTTGGATGCTTAGATGCTAGATGGATGAAAGAGCGTATGAGAGCTAGTGCAATGAAGGAAACATAGAGTTGAGTTTGTTCCTTGTCTCCCTCATTCTTGGGGATGCCCCTTGCATTTAAAGAGGTTTTTGGAAGGGATTGGAGGGGAAGTTTCCCTCTCAAATTTCAAATTTAAGGAGAGAGAAGGTTTTAGAGGTTAGAAGCCTCTGGGCTTTCTTTTTGGGGAAGAAGGGCATGTGATTAGAAAGTGTAAAAATAAAGAATTAGATTATTAAGAATTATATGGAAAGTGGGGTAACTGAGGAATTAGGATATAAGGAAAATCAGAATATGTGGAAAGAGATATTCATGTAGGTAATATTAATTAATTAATTAATTAACTTAAGGAGATGAAGGGTGATGCTAATATGGGATATAAAGATTAAGATAATTGATTTGACCCAACTAACAAGGTTAGATTACAAGATTGGAGAGATCACACACTTTTCAAATACATTGTACCTTCTAAAATCCAAATCCATTTCCTTGATAGTCTAGTCTAAGAACTCCAAATTTAGGGTATCAATTATAAAATAAATAGGGAAGTCACCCAAGAAGAAAGAAGTGGATATTGATTTTAGAGCAGATTTTGAAAGCATCATTTAGTTTCAATCCTCACCATGGGTGAGACCAATACTCCTTGAGAAGTATCCAACCTTGATTTAAAAAAATCCAAACATTCAAGGAAAGGATTTTTCACATTCTGAGAACACCCACCTCTTGTCAAAAACCTTGAGGATAGACTTTTTCCTCAAGAACATTGGGCATAGTTGAGAGCATTGGTGCTACCAATGCTGAGCTGCAAGAAATCTCTTTGACCTCAGCTTGCAAAAAATAACAAGCCCCCTCTTTGTGTAAAGCATCCTTATTATTGTCATGTCCTTCATTGTAAACTAGGGTGGGATTGACAAACGTAATCTCTTTCTGGGTCCAGATGACATGATTAAACTACATAAAAGATCTTGCAGCCCCCACATTTCTGAATTATCCTAGGAAAGAACAGTTTTAGAAACGTTATTCTTAATTATCTCACATTTTTTTCTTTCACTATTTATTTATAACATGTCAAAGATTTACCCTAAATATTATATTGGTTGAGTGATATTTTAAATATTATTAATAAAATATTTGTTTATTACCCACTTCCCTTTTTTAGTATATCACATTTATTTGTATTGGTTTAGTAATATTTTACATATTATTAAAAAGAAAATTAATTGCCCACTTCCCTTTGCTAGCTAAAGTTAAGTATTTATCTCATCTCATATCATATATCACATTTATTTGTATTGATTGAGTGATATTTAAATATTATTAAAAAAATGTTTTTTAATTACCACTTCTCCTTGTTAACTAAAGTTAAGTATTTACCTCACATAATATCTTATATTACATTTATTAATCATTGTATTATAATCATTGTGCATTATTATTTTTGCATTAAAAAATGAGCATCCAAAAATAACATATTATTTTTTCATAGTTTTATGTTTTAACTTTACCTTTGTAATATACTTCACAAAAAGTACAAAGAAATTAATTTATTACCTCTTGATTGGTTGAAGAGAGATAATTTGACTAAATCACTGGGGAAATTCAATATTTTAGAGAGCTAAAAATATTAAATTTTGCACGGTGATGGGTAGAAAAATTGACATTAAGGTTGAGTGCTTAATTTTGGCTAGAAAAGTCTGAGAGACCAAATGACCGTATCGCACTTAAAAAAGGGCATAGTAAAATGTCAAGGTCACCACATGCCAATATCTCATTCAATGTAGTCCTAGGTTCTATTCTTTTTGTTTACATGGCTAACATATTATTGATGTTGCTTAAATGGAAAAAAAGAGAGCTCGGCTATATCAAAATTGACGCGATGTGGGTTGCATTATAAATGGGTTAATTGATAAGGCCATTTGTGGATTCCATGGTAATTCTTATTAAGGCAAGTTTATATGATTTAAACCTTCGTAATATTATGTTTTAGACCTTTTCTTGAAATTTTGGCTCTCAGATTCGTTTACATTTTGTTTTACATGATCCTTGTCAACAAGGTCTTTCAAGTAGTTTTGATAGGAATAATATGTAATGCTAGACTGTTTCATGTGTATTGTAATATTATGTTTTTCTCCATAATTATGTGCATCTTTAGAGTTTGTGATGACCCTTTTTGCCAAATCTATAAACTTTGGCCTTGTAGCTTTAAGTCTTTCTGATGCATGGATTTGTGATGAAAGTGTTCTTTATGCGTTCTTTAATATTTCGTTCAAGTACTTACCTTGTGATTATATCCTCAATTGCAAGTTCCTTTGGAGCTATAACATTTTTAGAACAAGGAAATATTAAAGTTTGTCCAACATTAAAATCAAGCTATGCGAAAAAAATAAAACAAAATCCTTCAAAACATTAATTGATTTTTTGCACCTATTGAGATAACCATAAATCTAATTTCTCATGCAACCTTCTCTCTACATCCATCTAAGAATTCAGAGTCTCTTCAATCTATATTGCCCTACCAATGTAAGGAATTTAACAAGTTACTCTAACAATAATTGTAAAATATATAAATTAATCTTAATAGAACAATTTCCAACAAAGATAAAATTTATGGCTTGCTCTTGATGGTGTGCCATGCCATTGTTGTCTTTTGTAACAATGTCTTGATACAAAAGGGCCAATAAGGAGGTGCAGGGTAAGTAGAGAGACAATCTTGAATGTGGCGATGCAGAAGAGGAAGGTAAAAAAGACATTGAATTAGGGGTGGAGAGTAAAACTATTAACTACAATAAGACTGAAAAAGGAGTTTTAGAGAGTGTAGGAGAAATTGTGATAGGTAGTATCACATGCACTATAAAAGTTTTCAAGGATAGGACTACACATCATGATATATAATTAATGTATTCAAATGGCTTAGTTTGTGAATGTATGTATTTTATCTATGTATTATCTAGTATATTTTTGCATGTGTCAAGCAAAATGAATAAGGAAGCATAAACAGGTAGTGAATATTGTGGTGGAATAACCTCTATCACTTGTCTACTTTCTAAGCCTTTTCCATATACCTAAGCAACATTGACACAAAATTATATTATGAATGCTTTAATTTAATGTTATTTCTTGAAGCAGTCCATCATTACAAAGCACTAGGATTTTCATATGAAATATTGGATAACCAACTTTAATGTACAACAAGTATAGCCTAACATGGATTGTTCAAAATAGTGAAGAGGATTTTAAGTGTGATAAAATCCTCTTTTGGACTTCCAAATATGAAGATTTTTAGAACTAGTGCCATGGATCAGGGATATGTGTTGTTACAAATTCTTCTTAGGCATCTTATATGAAATACACTAGGTGTTTCTTCATCTTCCATTATCACATGAGAAAATGAAATGCATACAAAACTATTCATTGGTATGCTTGTGGAATTGAGAAAATTGTTTTTACTTATACATTGAGGGCATTGATAGAGTTGATATATAATCAAGTAGTTTATTTCAAGTTCCTATAAATAAATATACTCAACTTTTGATTTATTCATGGTTAAAAGTGATATTATTTCACAACTAATTTGCATTATCATTATCTTTATGATATATGGGTAAAAAATTTAAGAAGTGTAAGATTCATATAAATTGGCATAATCATCTTATGGCTTTAGTAAGAAAGGTCCTTACCACTTAGTATTGGAGGACCTTATAAGACAAGACAACTCTAAATATGGAAAAAAAATTATGGGGAAAATTATAAATAAGCTAAAGTTGTCCATGAACTATTACCATCAAAATCAAATTTTGGGAGTTTTTTGTTAAATTAATAGGAGTGTGATTTTCAATCAAAAAAATTTGGGAGT
>JARHVA010008434.1:372500-445000 GCA_037957365.1 Torreya grandis
TCACTTACTACTTTCACACATTAGACATAATAAAATCAGTCAATAGTATAGCTTAGCTTCTCTACATCACACATAGACTTGCATTCTTGATCAAGGAAGGGCCTAGGTGAAAGTCATTCTTACATCTATATTGTACATTGATTATGCACATTCCATAAGAGAGAACCACATTTGATCTGAGACCCTAGCTTGAGGGTTAATAGAAGTAATGGTTAGGACAACTGAGGTTCTAGATCATGTGATCATTCTTCCCCTAACCTAATTTTCCCCCTTTTTATTTTGATTTATTCATTGTTTACATATGTGTAGATGGATATAGGATTTGAAGATTAAAATGGACCTATAGTGAGCTCTATTGACTTTTATCCCTCAAAATTTTGTACACAGGCTCACATAGACCTAGCAAACAAAACCCAAAAAGCTTAGATCCTAAGGACAATAGCATCAAGGAGGGACTACAACATCAAACACTAGGGTCTCTTGTTATGGCGCTCCTCTCCAATCAGAAAATGAAATCCAAACTCATATTCCTAATAATGTCTCTATCCTGCAACTCAATCACCAACTCTTGAATCATTTGTTTCAGTCTAATTTAAGATAAGTTTATTATTCTTCCTCTTGTAAAATTACCTATTGAAAATCTATATTTTTCCCCATTAAGCTAGATTTTTCCTCTTATTTTAGACCCTTATTATTTAGGATCTAAACACTAGATTCCCAAAAATAGAAAAATATTTTGGTGAACCTGACTTACTTCGAACAAACCTAAAACCCTAGCCACACTTGGGGTTTTTCCTTCATAGTTTTTACAAAAATTTAATGACAAAATTTTGATTTTTTTATAATTTTTTGTGCATTTATCCTATTCAAAATTAGTTTTAGAATTTAAAATCATTTCACAATTTTAAAAAAATTTAAAACCCTAGCTCAAAACCTTGGATTTCAAAACTAGGTCCTCAAACCCCAAGCCTTCCTCCCTTCAAAATTTTAGAAAACTATTTTAGAATTTTTGTAAATTGATTACTTTGTCATAAATAATTAAAAAATTCCAATATCAGTAGTTTCTTGTGCAATAATCTAATTTCAAAATTTTTATTTTTTGTATTATTTTTTATGCATTTATGTTATTCAAATTTATTTTTAGAATTTAAAATTATTGCATAACTTTCAAAACTTTTAAATCTTGGCTGAAAACCCTAGATTTCCAAACTAGGTCCTCAAACCTCAAGTTTTCCTCTCAAGTCACCTTTAATAATATACCATCCCAAGAGATTATCTCTTTGATGCATGCAGTTGGTGATTTACAATACCAAGGACATCTCCTTAACTTGGAAAACAAAGCTTATAGATCTTGGATGAATGCTAATGATTTACATGGTAACCCTATTCTGAAGACATTCATAAAATCTTTATTACATAAGCATTTCTAGATACCATCATTACCTCACTTCCATGGAACTAGAGATCCACTCGTACACCTTTAGGCCTTTCATTACCATCTCATGTGCGTCCATTGATTCTACTCAAGTTATTCCAACAGACATTAGTGGGGAAAGCACATAATTGGTTCTTTCATCTACTCCCCATTAGTTCCTCGCACACATATGATGACCTAGAGGAGGCATTCTTAGATATTACATCATAAACATGAGCCCTCATGTTACATATGAGAAACTTGCCACACTACATCAGAATTCTTTAGATCTAGTTAATGAGTATATCTTAAGATTCAAGGATCACATGTTAAGATTGATATTCAAACTAGTAGATTTAGAGATTCAACATATATTTATTAAGGGGCTTCACCAACCTCTCTTTGATTGTATACTATATCAGATGGAGTCTTCTTTAAAACACTTGTGTTATAAAGTTCTAGATTTAGAAAAGAAATTGGGATTGATTGAGGAAAATTCAATTGATCAGATCACTCTAGATTTCATTGAAACATCATTAGCTATAGATCCTAGCACTCAGCATCCACCATGTCCTAAACAAGATAGGAGACCACAACTAAAAAATAAATGAGTTAAGAATAAAGAGTAGCTTCTAGATCACAACCTATAGTATGCACAACAAAGAACAACAACAAGGCACCACTATATTTTGATTCAGAGTGGGAGAGCCCATATGTCATATTATCAGCACTACTAGATATGAGGTTAATCACACTTCCTTCTAATCATTGACGAGATCCACATCTCTTACATAGATATCCACATTAGCCCTTTTGTATGTATCATCACATCTGTAGACATAAAGATAATAATTGTTATGGACTCAAGGATTGCATTAATAGATGTGTTGATAATGGCATTATAACATTCACATAGGGGGCATCGAGATCTCCTCCATCATAGAACCCTAGACCTCATTCCTCCATGACTGAGTCATCCTATGACATTCCTTTGTAGGAATCATTGGTCACTCATCATGAGAGCAATGTAGGTTATAGGATAGAATCTCATAGGATATCTCCTATTCCACCACCTTAGAACATTTGGAAACTAGTATAGTGAGAACAACCTACATATAACAATATAGTCCAAGGAATATATAGTGTAGTTCTATATACATATCCAATAGAATCACAAGCATTGCAACAGAGTACTAATCAAGAGAAGTATTCACTATAGGTAGATTTTTTGGGTCCTATCTGATGTAGTAATCCACTATGAATAAGATTAAATGGACCCACACCACAAAGTATTGCTCATGAGAAATATTCATGACGGCCACATTTTCTAGGTCCTATCTCACATAGCAATCCACTATGGTTAAGATTAAATGAACCCTCATCACAAGTTTTAGCTCCATATCAATATATTACAAAATCATACACATAAAAGTAGAGGCCATAGGGTATATTATTAAAAATAAATTATCCTTCTTCATATCACATAGTTTCAACTACATGACCAATAAAATTATATTTTGTAGAATATCCATGCATAGATATAATCAGTATACAATTGATAGTATCAGATACAAAACACAATTCTACATAGCATGAGTAGTATGGGCACTTGTTCAATTAGTCAACAAGTTTCATTTAGTGATACAATATAGAATACTACAACGTATAGTCATACTAATTTTAGTTCATAGCTTAACTTAGTAGGGCAATGATAGAGCCAAAGGTCTAGATAACCTTTGTATTCTTGAGCCACTTTCAGGGAAGTGATATGCACACAGTGATATCTTACATCCCCCCTACTAAAAACTAACATTCCTAGTTACAAATAACCATCTCTAGCTAAACCAACATCTAAATCCAAATCCAAACCTTACCAATATCTTACTTTTTCCAATTTCAAACCAATTCACTTTACCAAAACCAATTTTATAAATTATAAAAACCATTTTTTTGCTTATATATGATTACAAATCAAACATAACATCACATCCAATCATATCATGAGCCATCAAATCATGTATCCCAACTAACATCTTACCAAAACATATACAACTTTAAAATCAACATCAAATCAACCATTTAAAATCGACACATTGTAATAATAATATATTCTAGAATCCATAAAATGAATACACACGATTCCAAAATCAAACCAGTATCTATATCTATAATGAAGTTTTCAAAACATATACATCATATCAAAATACATTCACTCATGAATGGGTGGCATGCCCTCACTCTCAGTCTCGCTCTCTCCTCTAGTACTAGTCCAATAATCTAGTCCAACACTTGATGGCCCCACACCTCTTCAACCTACCAAATGGCTCCTATGATGGCTCTCTCTCTCTAGTAATCAACCATGATCCTCACATAAGTATTCATACCATCTTTGAAGGTCTATGTACTCACCTATAATCTGAGTACTCACTAATCCATAATTAGGTGGAGACATCTTATGCCTATCCAACTTCACCTTCATCTCATATCTCTCTTTGACTACCCTAACATATATATCCATAACTATCATAACCCTATCAAAAAAATGAGTATAAACACCAGTCATAACTATTGCTCTCTCTATCAAACCCTCCTCCACAACATCATCAAGGACATGTCATGTAAGCTCATGAAGTGTAGACTCAATAATAGTCTCCCAATACTCATCATCTCCACCACTTACCCTAATAGGTGCTTCATCTTGAGCACCTCCTATTCCACATACACATAAAAATACAACTCTATGTTAATCATACACTTTCAAAACAAACTAAAACAAACTTGAACTTATACACAACTCAAGTATAAACAAAACTTACCTCCAATCATTTGGATCAAAGTAAGATCCTCATAATTGAGGGAATCCCCTCCATTGTTAGGGTATAATGGGGCCCACTAATGCTTCACCCAACATGTGGTATACAACTATGTGAAACTAACATCATCTACATCAAGAATATCACTAACTAAATCTCATGCAAATAAATGTAGTGGTGCTAATTTAACCTCAGTAGGCCTACCATGAGCTCCTACTCTTGTTAGTGCCCATGCACTCCACAACCATGTCACTAGGGGCACATCTTGTAGAACCCAAAACTATCTATTCATGTGCTCATACACTCTAGTCTAATGGTCATGTAACCAATAACTAACCCTTATATACTGTAACTTCACTTGATCCTTGGGCCACCTAGGGATTCCTCTTATGGGTCTCCATATGATATCCTAAGCCACCAGTTTGTCTAACACTCATCTATAGTGATCCATCCTAGGATACCTAATAACCAATGAACTCATCCACCACTACCCATATGGTTGTGGAGGTGCCCACCTCTCTCTTGGTGATCCCATCAGCTACACAACTATTATGTGCTCATAAACCCAACAATGCAATAAATTAGTTAGACTCAAACCACCACTAAATTCCTCCTAAGTAAACCTATAAAGGTCCTTGTATAAGTATTCAAGCATATTCCTACCTCATGAGAACATAGTGCCATTTACCTCTAAACTATGTACAATCCTATTTGTCCTATATGTAATTGACATCCCACTCCCATCCTCTATGAAAAATGAAGCCAAAAATATTGCCAACCACTTCTATAAATGTGTAACACTCTATCATACAATAATTAATAATAGAGCATAGCTAACACTACCTCTCTTATGTATGCCTGAGGGCACACGATCAAAATACAAGGATGCACAATCAATAGCATCCATACCCATGTCATCTTATAAAGTCACATGCCATCCACTAATTGTGAAGTGCAAAATATGGTACACATCCTCTAGAATAATAGTCATCTCTCCAGTAAGAAGCCCTAAAGTACATGTGTCTACATTCCACCTCTCACATAAGGCAATAATCAAATGTCTATCCCATTGCATAGTGCCTAAGTCACACACATGACCTCTCCTCAACTGATAAATGTAGCAATATTAGTGTCTCTATCACCTGGCCTCTATAGAATTCCCTCATCCATACCTCACCCTGTAAAACACTAGAAAACAACATATATATCAGTCAACCATGACAAGTAAAGTAGCTAACCTACACGATAACAGATTACAAGTCAAAAAATCCTGTGTGTGTGTGTGTGTGTGTGTGTGTGTGTGTGTGTGTGTGTGTGTGTGTGTGTGTGTGTGTGTGTAATTTCATCATGAAAAATCAATACCCAAACAATAAATACATCAACTTAACCAAGAAGCAACCCAAAAAATCTAGCCTCTAGGACAACAGTGTTGAGTATAGGAAAATAGCACTGGATAGGAGTGCTACAACCTAGACAACAACATTGGAGCCTAGATAATAGCACTAGAAGAGTGATAGGAGTAATGAATCTAGTAAAAAATTCCTAAAATGCTTTAAAATATCTCAAAATCATAAAAAAAAATAGGCCTTTAAATAGGCCTAAATCACTCATTTTAGCTACTTACCAAGGTAATCTCCTCACTAGCCTCAATATACACTATCAACTGATCAAATTGGGTTGCATTAGGTGTTTGTCTCCTTGGAATATCTCTTAATTGAGAGCTCCAAATATCAAACTAGTCAATGAGCAAATGAATTAAGAGTAATTAAAATTTTCCTATATCAAACAACTTTTCCATTCAAAGCAAAATACCATTTTACCCATAACTTCAACCTTGTAGCTCTGTTTTACAAACTATTTTATTCCATGAAATCATGAAAACAACACCTTTTATATATAAAAAAACTCGATATATTACTACATCATTTGACTACTATGGCACACACATCACTATATGTCTCATATGCCTAGATACATAACTTGGTCCTCATAAATCCTAAAGCTCATTCAAACTTTCAACAACTCAGTCTAAACAATTAATCAACTTCTCAAATCAATTCAAAACTATACCAACCTTGTTCGTAACATTACACCACTAGTCATCACTTTTAGCTCAACCTCCTCTATAACAAATTTCATCCCTCTCCCCAAAAGGGGGTATCATTCCTACTATTCCTATTCATACACTTATCCAACACACCTATCCACTCTCATAGATGGATACACCATGGTTATTATACCTCCAATAGTCAGATAATTAGTTTCACCTTAGATTAGTTAAAATATATAGTGACTTAAACTACATGGGTCACTCAACATGGTTCTTACACCTCTAATAGTCAAATTTATTAGATTCAGCTCAGATTGGTCAAGATATATAGTGATTCAAATTACATGGGTCATTCAAAATTACTTAGGACATTTAGAGGGTCTTACCTTCATTTTATAGAGAAACATATTAGTTAGATATATAGTGGTTTAGATTATATGAATTCACATTGACTTTTATATAGATTAAGACAAGATATCAGATTTGGGAGCATATATATCACTACATGTTTCACACATACAACTTCATATACCATGACATAGTTATAGACCAGATAGTAGATTATAGGCATAGTGTAGAGCATATTGTTTTGATATCCATTTTTTGCACATGAGACATGACACGATAGCTCATATCACATGTGGTTATATAGATTACCAAACTATACAGATGCATCACTCATATACCAAACTTGGGGGTATGGCACAAATATTCATGTTCTTCATCAGTCAATATTATATAGATTGGAATGACAAGACATGCCATTTTCTTCTTACACATTTACTAGAGTTTTAAATTACACCTAGTTGTACCTAGGTTGTCACTAGGTTAGACCATATGACCATCTATAATGGTTGGTCCATAGCATTACCCAGACCCAAAATACATGAGTTTATGTGAGACTGAGGGTAGATATTGGTTTTGGACCTCTGAGTACTTCTTAGTTCTAGTTCATTTTATTCAGAGTGGGGTCATGACATATTTTTTTCTTCACAACATACAAATTCTATACACACATTCTAGATTACATGAGTTTATGTGGGACAAAGCACATACATCAATTTTGGGCCTTCAATCATTTCTCATTTCCATCCAGATTTAGCACAAGGGGAAATCATTTCCATCCTTCTCCATGACACACGGATTCCATATTTAGATACGGTATATGGGGCATCCATTTCAAGGAATCCTTCTTTCTCCAAGAACTATTCAGATTTAGTATAGGGGGCATCCATTTCAAGGATTCCTTATTTCCTTAGACACTATTCAGATTCAATATAGAGGAAATCCATTTCAAGGATTCCTTCTTTCTCCAAGCACTATTCATTCCTCTATCCACTTCCCTTGCCAAGAAATTGGACCATTTTTTAGTACACTTATCTTCACGTAGGTAGGTTCAGGTATGCATCTTCTTTTCTTTCTTTTACTCTAGTACTTCATTTCATTGCATCACTAGATTAAAAGGGGGCAAATATATACACCCTAAATAGGTCAAGCAACCACACATATCATTTCTTTTCATAGTCCTTTCATAGGATACTTTGACTGGAGAATATGATCTTTGTTCACATTTAGTCATGTCTTTTATTTTAGTCATCTTGGTCTTATTTTAGGATTCAGTCACCCTTTTACCTATTCCTAATCATCCTAAGCCTCTCAAAACGTCATTCCACCTCACCCAAGTTAGGTTTTCCATGCTTATTCTATCCCCTTAGTCCCTAGACTATATGACAAGAGTGTTGAGATTGGACTACAGTGTTGGAATCTAGGGTTTCTAGTTTCTAGCGCTCTTGTCTAAGGTCAATTTGAGCCTTAATGGTTAGTTTTTTCTACTAGATGAGTCCTACCCCTTTTCTTTGGTTCATCGCTAAGTTTTCCAATCCTGGCAAAATGAAAATAAATCTCTCAAATTCAAATAATGAGTTTCTTATATAAAGGACTTCACAAGGAATTTTATATCTAGACCTTACTACTTTGGCATATTAGACATAATAAAATTAGTCAATAGTATAACTGAGCTTCTCTACATCACACACAGACTCACATGTTTGATCAAGGAAGGGCCTAGGTGAAATTCATTCTTACATCTATCATGCATGTTGATTATGTACATTACTTAAGGGAGAACTACATTTGATCTAAGACCCTAGCTTGAGGGTTAATATAGGTAATAATTAGGACAATCTGGGTTCTATATCATGTGATAATTCTTCCCCTAACCCAATTTTCCCCCTTTTTTATTTTGATGTATTCATTGTTTTCATGTGTATATATGGATATAGGATTTGAAAATTAAAATAGACCTATAGTGAGGTCTGTTGACTTTCAACCCTCAAAATTTGGTATATAAGCTCACACAGACCTGGCAAAAAAACCTAAAAAGCTTAGATCCTGAGGACAATAATGATGGGGAGGGACTACAACACCAAAAACTAGGGTGTCTTGTTATGGCTCTCATATCCAATCAAATAATAAAACCCAAATTTAGATTCTTGAGAGTGTCTCAGAATTGCACTTCAATTACTATCTCTTGAGTCATTCATTTCAGCCCAATTTAAGATAAGTTTATTATTCTTCCTCTTGTAAAATTACGTATTGAAAATCTATATTTTTACCCATTATACTTGATTTTTCCTCTTATTCCAGACCCTTATTATTTAGGATCTAAACACTAGGTTCCCAAAAATAATAAAAACACACACACACACACACACACACACACACACACACGCACACACGCACACGCGCGCGCGCGCGCACACACACACACACACACACACACACACACACACACACACACAGGGATCCTATATATATTTTTGAGTCATATATATCTATATCACTACTCAAATAGGTATATATGACAAGGGAAAATCTCATTACAATAGGGTTTTGAGAATGTCCAGCCTATCCAACTAAAACCACACATTTTCAACTTGTGCAAAATTAAATGCACTTATCACATGGAGGTCTATGGTTTTTCATATAAAATTAGTTACATTAGGTCTTAGACAATAAATTAGGTTTTGTTTACATAGAAACATGCTTGGAAAACTTAGACATAGGTGCTTATAGAATATTAGAATAGTTCCTACATAGAGGACACTAGTGACATAAGTGGACACTAGTGCCAAAAATCTACTATCTAGGGTAGGGAACTATTGTCCAAGAGGGGTTTTGACACCTAGATCCTATTTTTGAAACTCAAGTCAGCTCCTATACCAATTTTTAGCTTTTAAATCCTTCATTTAGATAGTTTTCAACTAATTATTCATTTGTCTCCTTCTTTTCTATTATTAGAAATATTAGTTTATCTTAGTTCTTTCACAAATTAGTGGTGTTATTTATTGCATATTTTGTACCCTTATTTACTTTAATCAGACCTTTTAACAACCTAGGTTTACACTCCATACACTATAAGAAGTTATTTCATTTGGTAAATCTGACTTATGTCGAGCACATTATTTAAAAACTTAGTGCACCATTTGGGTTTCCCTTCTTATTTCCAAAATATACCCAATCTTTAGTTTACATCCTTTCATCATGATTATCATGATGGATGTCATTTTATGCATTTTGGTACAAAGTCTTGTGGTTTGTTTTGCATTCCTATTACCTACCATTATTATAAAGATTGACATGTATGTCACTTCTCTCATGGATTATGTTAGAACTTAGCTTATTTCACACATTGGTATTCCCTATCTTAAGTCCCACTTCTATGTGGATCATTGTTGCATACCAGACTTTGAGTTACCTCTAGTCACTACTAGACAATAGAGAGCTCAAAGGACTCCTTTTGTTCCACCTCCACCTTGACCAATTGATTACCTTCACTCACATCTCATCTCTACTGCTCACCCTCAATAAATAGTAGATTATGCAATTATGTGTATTACTAGATAGAATAATATGCCTCCTCATCCTATACAAGAATAGCATAATCACACAATTTCTCCTTGTCCCAAAAATACTACAATGGGACCTAGGGATCAACACAAAGCATTTGATATTTTGGATTAGTTTAAAAACACCCCAATTAAGATTTATATATTGGAATTACTCCAAAAGGAAACTATTTTCAAAGATATTATTTATAAACACTCAATCACACATCTTTGCCTTATGATGTAGATCCCACTTACTTATCATCTATTATGAACAATATCAAGGACATTGGGGACATTATATATTTTACAATGAAAATTTACCCTCATAATTAGTTATTAATAAAAATATATCTCTTTACATTCAGGCACAAATCAATACCACCACTATTAAACAATTTCTAATTGAATAATTCTTAATTTACACCCTCTAGTAAGATGTGGGAAAGTTATCTCTACTTGTTTTTGTTGTGCATGATGCAAAAATAGGTTATTCAATAAGTGAATCATTCCTTTAATGACTAGGAGGGAAATGATCTTAGAAAGATCATAGATTTTAGTCTTCTCCTAAAATTTTTTACTTGAGGCCTCTATTTTCTCTAGCATGTAGGTTTCATGTTAGATAAATCTCACCATATGAACTTTGTATGACCCCCATGGATTATTAAATAACTTAATTTTGGCATGAACTTTTAGGATACTAGTCCATAGGTGGCTCAATGTGTGAAATATTTTCTTTGGGACCTAGTGTCTAAAAACTAGTCTATATTCTATCCATTTGGGATAAAGGCAAATAGATAGTGGTACCATGGCACCAATATTCATTCTATGTAACAGTTTCATAGTTGTTACTTTCACTTTGGGCCCTTCTATCTTAGGTTTTTGATCATTTGGATCCCATTAATTTTCATTGTGTGATAGGATGAGCACACCCATGTCTCTCTCAAATTCCTCCCTCTAAGTGATTACTATATATAGGCCTAAACATTCTTCTACTTGGTTTTCACCTTGGCAACAACTATTGGTGGGGTATGTAGGGAAGTCCCTATGATAATGTTCTAGTGAAACAAATTTATATTAGGTACATGGTGGAAATATACTTCCTAAACATCCATGGCTTCATCCTTTATATCCATTTTGATTCTTGTAACCATCACTCCATTAGTTGGATGGTTGAGATATCATCTATCATGCTCAATATTCCCGGGCCTAGTTATCATCTAAAAAATTAATTAGGTGTTAGTTTTAAATGTGCCATTGACTATTCTGACTAGATATTTCACATAGTATCTATATTAAAGAATCTAACATGAATTAAAGTGTGTAAAAATTTTAAGGATATCAACAAAGCATTCCAACTATGATTTCCTTTTACAAAACATAGGTATGATTAAAAAAACTCCACCACATGTCATTAGATGTTATCTACAATGGACAATTTTTTAGAATATAATCAAATTGAAATAACACCTGAAGACCACCATATGATTGTATTTATAACACCTTTTGGCACTCTATGTTATCAAGTCATGCCTTGCAATCTCAAAAATGTTCAAACTACCTATTAAAGAGCAATGATAATGATCTTTCATAGCATGCTTCATGACATCATGGAAGACTATGTGGATGAAATCCTTTCAAAATCAAAATCTAGTGTAAAACATCTTTTAGTGCTTCACAAAATCTTTGAATGGATGAGAGAATTAAACCTTAAAGAAAGTTTTTTGGGTTCATAATATCACATCAAGGCATATTTTGGGTTCAACATTATCATTAATCTCAATTGCCAATGGGTTTACATCTAGCCAAGGCCATTTTTATAGTCGTTTGCTTTCTTGTGCATGCCAACATTTTTCTTATTGTTGTTCATTTGTATTTTTACTTGGGTGTTTAGTATTTTATATGCATGTTCATTTTCTTACCTATGTACATACTCCTTTGTTTACTTTTATTTTCTTAGTCCTTTACTTTACTTGCTTGTTTAATTTTGTTTGCCTAGTCACTTAAATTTGTCTATTTAGTTATCTTAGTCATTTTTGAATTTATTATTTTTTGTTGGTTTTAGTAAATTACACAGTTTTTATTATTACAGACATATTTTTATTTATTTTTCATTTTTATTTTTAAAATCTAAATCACTATGCACATTTCAAATGGTGTTATTATGATCTTTCATATTATGATGTACTAAGTCTTGCACTTGTAACCCTATTACTCATTACATTTATAGCATAATTTTCATCATAATTTTTCATACCATTAGTGCATATTGTTGTATGTTGTATCAAATCAAGGTTGTTCAACTCTTAATTGATTATTAATTTTGTAATTATTAAAATCCAAACAAAACAAATAAACAATGGTAGTTACCTAGACCATAAAATCAAACACCAACATATTTTCCATTTTTTATACCATACTAAAAGTATTAACATGTGCTATAACAAATAAAAAATGAGATAGAAAATTGAATATATAAATCATATCTATCAAATAAGTCATCCATACATCATAAACCCATCACATAAATAAAATACTAGATAAAAATCATGTGTCATTGTACAATGATACATCTCAAAATATGTATAAAATGATCAATCTACATCTCCTTTACTCTTAGAAGGTGGATCTATAGGGGGTCTCAAACCATGATATTGTGGTATATTAATTGGAGGGTCCCATAACATGTTGAGATGAGTACCCCACATATATTTCTAATGTTGTTCTATGTCTTGTCCTCATCGAATTAGTCCTCCTAGATGAGTGCTCTCTATATGACTATTCTAGTTCCATCACCTGCTCATATACAATCCTATAATATGTCCCTTACTCCATAACTCTCATCACATTATCCAATGTATATATCTCTATAATAACTATAATTAGTTTCTTCATTTAGCCAACCATATCCATAATACGTCTTCCTCAGAGAAATTTGGGTTAACCTTGTCTCATCCAAAGTCTATGTAGCTACATCACATGCCACTAGTACTCTATCTCTCTAGGTTATCATGTGTTAACAATATTTATATCTCTTGTATCACCCTACCTGTCCTTACCTTCATATAAAGAAGAAATCACCACATCTCTTTCCATAATCTCCTACCTCAGCATGTCAATAAATGCATCACCCTCCATGGATCTCATAGGCCCTGATGGCCATGCTCCATCTTCTTCTTTCACTATCCCCTCTCCATCTCCAGCTATATTGTGCAAGTAGTTGTGATTTTGGATGATGATGAAGCTATAGTGAATAGGTGTTTGGTTCTATTCCTTGTTCATTATTCTAGGCTTTGGATCCATTCTATTTATGGTTGTTTGTTCTAGTGACATCATTGTTGTATCTATAACTATTGTTTGAATTTTGCATTATTACAAAAGACAAAATGTAATCCCTTAATTTATCACTTAGTTTCATTTTAAAATATGCCTCCTATTAAATCAATTTTTTATACATAAAATTAAATTTTTATTTTCATAAATATTTGTCTATGTTAATCCTTCCCCAATAAAGCAACAACCACCACCACTCTAAAATTAGAAAAAGGAAAAAATAGATATGTAAATATTAATATAATATCAAATTTTTAATCAACATAAAGTAGCTAAGAACTGATATTGAAAAACCCACTCAATAACATAACTTAATTTTATTAATGTTAAAAATATAAATTAAACTATCCAACAAATAAAAATAAAAATATATATTATATATATTTTATATTAAGTTATCACCATCTAATTTGGATTAAAGTCTATCCATTCTAAATTTTTTTAAGATTTATACTTTTATAAATAATGTGATCATTCACTTTTACTACCATCTACTATAATCCATATAAATTAAATTATAATATTATATAATCCTTGTAAAATTCATATATTAAAAAAAATAAGAAAATATCCCACAAAATTAATCAACTTAGTAAAGAAGTTGATTATTCTAAAAAAATTATTGCAAAAAAAAATCAACACAACTTTTTTCCAAAAATATTATTGGTAGATTGATTGGTTCCTCATACTATTCCCCCATATCAACCATAAAAACATCCACGAAACAATGAACATTTTTTAATGTTAATTGTTTCCTTCATTTGTAATCCATATCAACTTTGTTTGCAAGCTTTCCACTATAATTGAATTTCTTGCTGATAGAGATGTTAGACCCATCTTATATAATTTTTACATGTAATTCCTCAGTCACATCAATTCAATATTCTATATTCTTTTCCAACTCACTTTTATCTTGTCTTAATTGAGTGTTTAAACAGTCAACTTCAGAAATTTTAGCCTGTTTTTCCTTTATTTCAATTTTCAACTTGTCTTCCAAATCACATTTCTCTTATCTCAACTGACTGCATAATTTTTCATTTTCCTCTCTCAACACTCCTATTTCATAAAGTTCATTTTTCAATTCTACAACTATGGCTTCCAACATTACATTACAAGTATCCCACAACTACTTTTCTCCAGTAAACTTTTCATTTACTTCCTTGTCTCCATCATTAGATTTTTTCAATTTATTTTCCAACTCATCTTTTTTTGTCTTAATTAAGTACACAATTATTCATGATTTTGTCTCAATATTCTTGTTTCATTAATCTCATTTTTCAACCCTGAAACCATGCTTTCAAAATTCACCTTACAAGTATCCCACAAACATCCATCTTCAATACTTTTTACATGCAATTTCTTAGTCACTTCATTGCATTATTCTTTCTTCTTTTCCAACTCACTTTTTTTCTTGTCTTAATTGAGTGTTCAAGTAGTCATCTTTAGTTATTTTAGCATGTTGTTCCTTTATTTCATCTTTCAACTTGTCACACAATTTTTCATTTTCATCTCTTTTCATTCCTATTTCATAAAGCACATTTTTTAATTCTACAACTTTGGCTATCAACTTCATCTTACAAGTATCCCATGACCACTTTTATTCAATCATCTTTTCATTTACTTCCTCAATCCCATGATTACTTATTTTCAATTTATTTTCCAACACAACTCTTTCTTGTCCTAGTTGAGCACACAATTCTTCACACTTTTAGCTCAATTTTCTTGTTTCACTAATCTCATTTTCTAGCCTAGAAATAATGCTTTCAAAATTCACCCTAAAATTTTCCCAAGTCTCATCATTCAGCTTGTTTTTCAACTCTTCTCTTTCTTGTCTCTCTTGGGTAATTATATTTAGTAAATTTTGGATCAGGATCTTAAAAATTGTTACCTCTTCATATTTAGTTTGTTATCTCTCATCTTTTGCATTTTGTGTTATTGTTGTTATTTTTTCATTAACATGTGCATTAGGTTAGTTGGTGCTCTCCAAATTTTCCACCCCATTATTATTATTGGTTTCTTTGTTATCCATGGAAATCTCTTTTGTTATTTAAGGTTCATATTATCTTTCTTTGTTATTTCCCTTTACCTTTCCCTTTCCCTTCACCATGTTGTTCCAATCCCTACTATAAAACATAGAAAAATAACTTTTAATTTCTTGAAAAAAATATTTCTCCAAACGATCTATGTCTGCAAATTCTGATATTTTATAAAGGAAGTAAAATAGTTGGATACTTGTAATGATCTATGTCTATAAATTCTAATATTAGTAGCAATTACAGGCATTGGAAGAAGGGTTATGTCCCTTCTACTTAAAAACACATTCATTTACTCAAAGCATTAGTATAAATTAAAAGTACAACTTTCCTAATTTTGGTTATAAAAAAATTAAGAAATCATGGACAACACATTAAAATTTATTTCCAACACTAAAATAAATGCATCTATTGAGGATGTTATGTTGGATTTCCTTTGAGCTTAGTTGTGACGTTCAATTTTAATAAGTGAATATTTAGAATATGTATACACACTAATTTTTTATTTAAATTATACACTATATTGTTAAAGATTAAAAATATTAAAAAGGTGGGTGGTATGAGAGCATAAATTAAGTAAAAAATATAATTAATAAATTTTATAGAGTCATTTTTTTAATAATTAAGAACATCTTTACGATTTTTTTTAATGATAAGGTGATTTTTATCTATTTGGCTATTATATAGATCTAATTTTAAGTTGATTAGGCAATGCTTGAGTTTTAAAACTTATAAGAACTACTCAACCACTATAAGAGTGTTCCTTACATTATGAACTACATCCTCCTAAAAAAATTGTCTCATGGATCCTCTCTTCTAATGCCTAGCCTCCATTAGGGTTACTCTCACAATGATAGTCACTCTTTCATTCCTCCTCCTAGAGGGGCTAGAGTGGGGGGTATAATTCACTATCATTATGTGAAAAGTCTCATCATGTTCCATTATAATGGATCTCCATTATTGAGGTGGTGGTTTTTGTTAAGCATGAGATATATTGAGAGGGGGGTGAATCAGTATATCATATATCTTATAAATCTTTCTCTTAACCAAATTCCACTTAATCAAACATTCAATATATGCAATAAAACTCAAATAATAGACACCACACAAGATAGATAGAGACACCAAATATAATGTGGAAACCTAATGTGGGAAAAACCACAGACAACAATCTCAAGTATATGAATGAGCACCAACCCAAACAATATTCACAAGCACTAACTTGTAGGAGCACCAACCCAGAAACTACTCATGAGTGCCAACCCATAGGAGCACCAACCCCTTTTCTGAGCACCAACCCAGCAACAATTCATGAGCACCAACCCCTATGTCAAGCACCAACCCAGCAACTATTTGTGAACACCAACCCCCAGGAGCACCAACCCCTTTGTGTATACCACACACCTATCTCTCAATGTTGCTATCTCAACAAATGATACATTAATACAAAATTTCTTTCCTCTCTCTCACCTTTTCTCTTCTAAGCTAGATATAACAAATACAAATCATATTCATCTCTCACAATTTCTCTTCTAAGCTAGATATTACAATATCAAATCAACCTCTCTCTTTTTAATTTTTACAAATGGCTTCTCAAGCCTTTATTTGTAGCTTTCCCAATGACCTTTGGCCTTCACCCTTTGTGACCCTTAAAACCTCATGGAAAATGGTGCCAAACTTGTATGACCCTTCATATTCTTGCCTTTGAAAAGTCATGTAGTGACCCTTCATGACCAAAAATGTCCTTCCCACTTTTGTCCTTATCTTGGTGACTTTTCGTATTCCTCAAAGTGTCCCTTCATGAGAAATTGTGCCCTTCCTCTTTTGTCTTCACTTTGCGAATCTTGGAATTCCCCAAGATGACTCTTCATGGGAAAATGCATCCCATCCTTCTTTTATCTTTATCCCATGGCTCTTTGACTTCTCCATGGGACCTTATTTTGTCTCATATGCAACCAAAAATATATTCGTTAATATTAAATAAATATTAACTGACATTAGCCAAGATATATTTATTACAAACAACATTAAATGCAATGGATCCTTTATCACCAATAATGTTAGACCTTTGACATCAATGACAATATTTCCAACAATCTTCCCCTTTGTCATTGATCTCAACCTCAATCCTGAAACTACCACATCCTGTCACCTACACATCCTATCATCTGAAAACATACAGTAACTCCCCCTTATTGTAGCAACTTGTACCTATCCCATGTACCTATTTCTACACATGTACCTGTACCTATTATTCTCCCCCTTTGACATCAATGGCAAAGGGCCTACCTGGAGCTAACACTTAACTCCCCCTCAATTGATGATGAACATCAATGGCAGGAAGTAATAGAAATTAATCCCAACTCTTCTCATATATCTTTGAATGTTTCCTTTGATTGTGCCTTTGAGAAGATATTTGAAAATACATATACATTGTTCCCTGTCCTTTGAGCATCTGCAATCAACTCATTTGAATATTTTATTCTAATCTCACAACCTTCAGCATGAAACTTTAATGTGTATCCTTGATCACATATTTGACTAACACTCAATAGATTATGCTTAATACCTTTTACATATAAAACATTCTTAGTCTTAGTTCTATCATAACAAAGTACCTTTTCTGGCTATCCTGTCAGTGGTTTTATCTCTGAATCTCACTATACCACCATTGATCTTCTTTAGAGTAATGATCTTACTTTTATCTCCTATCATAAGCCTCAAACATCCACTATCAATTAACCATGGCTAATCTTTATTTCTCACATGTAGAGCTTTTTGCACCATCATATAATCTTCAAGTTGTTTCTTTTGCCATGAACATGTATGTACCTCCTTCTTGATGAATGGAGCTTTTAAACTCTGATCCTTCTTCTTGATGAATGGAGCTTTGAAACTTTGATCCTTCTAAACTGACTCGAACACACTTCTACAATACCGAGCTATGTGTCTGAAGTTGTTACACTTGTAGCATACTATGGTTTCTTCATCAAAGCTTGATAGAGGAACAAAAGAGTTGTGGCTTATGCTTGACTCTACTTGACTTTCCTTCTCCTTATTTCTAAAATTGTTAGCTCTTTTTCTACATTCTATTTTCTTGTGACCATATCCATTACAATAAAAACAATAGCCATAAAAATAAGACCTGTTTGTATATCTCTGACTTGATTATCTTTTATAGCTTTGTTCTCTCCAGCCTTCTCTAATTGAAATGTCCTCTATATTTTTCAATTCTCCCCTTTTTATTTCCTCTTTTGTAAGAGCTTTAGCATATCTCTTTTTCTTTCCAAACTCGATCCCTATCTTATCTGAATTTTCTTTTTGACATTCCAATATATTATTCAACATGTTAGTGCTATCCTCAAATTTTGAATCACTAACTACTTTATCATTGACTACTTTCTTAATATCTTATTTTATAGAGGAAATTTCAATAACATAGCTTTCACATTCTTTTCTTGCTATTTCCAACTGTGTTGTGAGATCTTCTTAATTCTTTTTGGCTTCTTTAAAGTGTGATTGTAGATCTTCAATCATTTCCTTTGATTCCTGTTCATTTTTCTCGATCTAGCACTTTAATCTTTGATTCTTTTTCTCAACAGATTTTAACTCTTTTAGGGCACAAATGAGTTCTCCTTCCATATTCACTTCATCTTCCTCCTCTTCTTCATCTTGATCATCTTCATGTATGGCCATGAATAGAATTTCTTCTTCTTCTGAATCACTAACTCCACTATCTTCAACTGAGTTAGGATCCTTAGAATACATGCTCTTCTTCTCGAATCCCTTAGATTTTCCTTTGAAATTCTTCTTGTATGTAGGCTTTTATTATTCATCATCATTACCCTTATTTGGGCATCTAGCTAAAAAATATCCAATCTTTCCACAATTAAAACATTTAAAAGGTAATTTTCCTTGATATTTACCTGGTCCTCTTTTTGGCTTCCGAATGAAAAGTGCTCTATTGTCATCTTCATCATCACTGGAACTATCACTTGATTCTTGAATCTTATATTTCTCTTTCTTTGATGTCTTGAAAGTTGCTTCTCTCTTTAAGGGTTTATCTTGTTCTATCCACATCTCATATGCCGTGAGAATACCATGAAGCTCATCCATCTTTAGCTTAGCTAAATTCTTCATCTCCTCGATTGCCGAAACCTTTGCATCATATCTCATTGGTAGAGATATCAAAACCTTTGACACCATCGTTTACTCTTCCAATGTTTCTCTAAGACCTTAAATCTGATTTACTATTTGATCAACTTGTAAGAGATAACTTACTATATCTTCTTCTTCCATCTTCAAACTTTCAAACTACCTTCTAAAAGTCTAAAGCTTAGCTTGTTGAACCTTTCCATCACCTTTGTAAATATTCTCAAGTTTTACCCAAGTTTCATGAGCAGATTTAAATTGCATAACTTTAACAAATTTAGATTCACATAAACCACATAAAATAGAATTTAAAGCTTTAGCATTACAATCACTTTCCTTCTTTTCTACTGGAGTAATTGCAGATGTCTGTGGCTCTTCATATTCCTCCACCACTACTTTTCATATGTCAAATCCAAGGGCCATCAAATAAACCTTCATTCTCATGCTCCAAAAAGCATAATTTATCCCATCAAACAAAGGTGCCTTATTTATAGAAAATCCTTCCTATGACCCAACCATCGTGCTTTCCCGATCTACCTTCAAGTTGTAAAACTTTTCAAAAAGGAACCTGTTCTGATACCAATTGTTAAGCATGAGATATACTGAGAGGGGGGGGGGTGAATCACTATATCATATATCTTATAAATCTTTTCCTTAACCAAATTCCACTTAATCAAACATTCAAGATATGCAATAAAACTCAAAAAATAAAAACCACACAAGATAGAGAGAGACACCAAATATAATGTGGAAACCTAATGTGTTAAAAACCATAGAGAACAATCTCAAGTATATGAATGAGCACCAACCTAAATAATATTCTCAAGCACCAACTTGTAGGAGCACCAACCCCTTTGCTGAGCACCAACCCCTTTGCCAAGTACCAACCCAAAAACATTTTGTGAGCACCAACCCACAAGAGCACCAACCCCTTTGCTGAGAACCAACCCATAGGAGCACCAACCCCTTTGTCGAGCACCAACCTAGCAACAATTCACGAGCACCAACCCATAAGAGTACCAACCCCTTTGTTGAGCACCAACCCAGCAACTATTCATGAGCACCAACCTGCAAGAGCACCAATTCCTTTGTGTATACCACACACCTATCTCTCAATGTTCCTATCTCAACAAATGATACTTCAATACATCTCTTTACTCTCTCTCTCTCACCTTTGTTCTTCTAAGCTAGATATAACAAATACAAATCATATTCATCTCTCACAATTGATATTCTAAGCTAGATATTACAATATCAAATCAACCTCTCTCTTTCTCATTTCTACAAATGGATTCTTAAGCATTTATTTATAGCTTTCCAAATGACCTTTGGCCTTCCCCCTTTGTGACCCTTCAATCCTCATGAAAAATGACACCAAATTTGTATGACCCTTCATATTCTTGCCTTTGAAAATTCATGTGGTGACCCTTCATGACCAAAAATGTCCTTCCCACTTTTGTCCTTATCTTGGTGACTTTTCATATTCCTCAAAGTGTCCCTTCATGAGAAATTGTGCCCTTCCTCTTTTGTCTTCACTTGGTAACTCTTGTAATTACCTAAGATGATTCTTCATGGGAAAATGCATCCCATCCTTCTTTTGTCTTTATCCCGTGGCTCTTTGACTTCTCCATGGGCCCTTCTTTTGTCTCATATGCAACCAACAATACATTCATTAATATTAAATAAATATTAGCTCACATTAGCCAATATATATTTATTACAAACAATAGTAAATGTAATGGGGCCTTATCACCAATAATGCTAGACCTTTGACATCAATGAAAATATTTCCAATAGTTTTGTTGGTGTTTATGTTCAACCACCTTCTAATTGAGGCATCACTAATTCCATGGCACCCCTTGAGACCATTTAGGATGGTTGGGTGGCCTGAAGTTATCCTTTAGTTGAGCCCTCTACTTGGAGTGCCTGACCTCCCAACTAGATGATTGTCCTCCATCACATTTTAAGGTTATGTCTTATGCCTAAGGATGTGTTAAAATTTATTTTGATAGATAATCTTGTGGACTTTGGGTTACCATGCATAGCCAACATTTTTTTTCTAAGTCATGTTTTCTTATTAGCATGGATTTTAGGTCATGCATATCAATTAATCATTTTATTATTGTAAGCACATTTAATTTATTATTATTTTAGATTAATAATAGTTATATTAATGCATTCCTATAAAAAATCACAATAAAAATACCTCAAATCTAACCAGTGGAATAAAATAGAGTTACAACCCTAGGCCCACAACACACTTACTAAAAAATTACAAGATGGGTGATATCAATAACAACCATAAATAATAGTCCATTGGAGAAACTCACCTTGCTAAAGGAGGAAGAGGTGGAGGACTATCTTTTTTATTCACCCAAAAACTTCCATGGGGATTTGTATCATCAGGTATGGATCTAAAACCATCTTGTTCAATGTTTTCTTCAACATCTTCCTTTCTATATTAATGAGGGTGTGAAACAACCAATGATAATATAGGCATTTTTCCTTACCCATTTCAACTATAAGGCCTAACATGTAATGTAGGCCACCCTTCATGGCTCCAATGAAAATATACAATAGAGAGGAAGAGGAATAGAGAATGCAAAATGACTATGTGACCTTATTTGACTCCTACCTTTATCCCTCTGTTCTTGTTTCCTTTTGAGAGGGTAGTGAGGGGAATTTATAGGCACCTTGATAATAGTATAAGGGGCGTTACCCTAGTGTCCAATAAAATTTCAAATGTATTTCACCTTCAATACCACCTTCTCTACTTGTACCTTGATATATATCATGAAATTTGGAAGATATTATATTAGCAATAGATAAATATCTATCTAGATTCTCTTTATTAAAAATATCAATGTGAAAAATATGCTAAATTTTATTTATTCTTACAAGGATAATAAAAACATACCTAAGAGAACCATGTGTGAAGAAAGGGGTTTTAGAATAAAGGGATGAAAAAAGAAGTGTATCCACTTCCATGCTTTTTGAGGTCTAACACATCCAAAAAATGTGTAACAATGTAATCATCTAAAAATGTCACTTGAGTTCCAAGACTGTCACTTGAGACCATCCATCCCTAGTTTATTCCTATACCTATCTTATGGAATATTTTGACACTTATCTAGCTTTCATATGGGTTACACACATCCCTAGACATCTTAAAATCAGCCCTAGACCCTTATGCATCTAGGTCCCTAGTGCCTCAAGTTCTGCCACTTGGACACTACCACCATTACAATACACTCATGCCACAATATTATTATATTAATTAGATGCCATTGTCATTTCCCTCTTTTTACCTCTAATAGATATCTTTTCAATTATTGAGACACATAGGGTCATACTAGACCTATTTTAAACTATAAACAAGCACCAAATTAATATATATACATGAAGGGATAAAATTCATGTATGTGTGTGTGTGTGTGTGTGTGTGTGTGTGTGTGTGTGTGTGTGTGTGTGTGTGTGTGTATATATATATATATATATATATATATATATATATATATATATATATATATATATATATATATAGACACACATGAACTTTATCCCTTTATCCACTAGATGGAAATTAGATGAAATTACACACAAACGAACTCAAAATAAGTTGTATACAAACAAGGTTATTAATCCATATCCTTCCCTACTTTTACATATAATAATCTACAACCCTGATAAGCTCAAAACCACATATCCTTCCCTACTTGTACTTGCCCCAGTACTTAGGTGGGAAGAACCACATCAAGCTTGATTCCTCCATAGAATTTTAGTATTTAGGCAACTCTCATCACAATAGGGTGTTGAGGATGTCTAGCCTACCCAACTAAAACCACACATTTTATACTTATGTCAGATTAAATGCCTTAATCAGATGGAGTTCTAGGGTTTTGCATATAAAATCAATTACAATATGTCTCAAACAATAAATTAATGGTTGTACAAATAGTAACGTGCTTGGGAAACTTAGACACATCTGTTCTTAGAATCTTAGAATAGTTCCTACATAGAGGACACTAGCACCATAAGTGGACACTAGTGCCAAAACACTACTATCTAGGGTAGGGTAGTATTGTCTAAGAGGGGTCTTAATGTGTCTAGATCCTATTTTTGAAACTCAAACTAATTGCTATACTATTTTTCATCTTCTAAATCCTTCATCTAGGTAATTTTTAACTAAGTATTCATTTGTCTCCTTAATTGCTCTTATTAGTAATATTAGTTTATCTTAGTTCTTTCATAAATTAGTGGTTTTATTTATTGCATATTTTATACCCTAATTTACTTTAATCATAAACTTTAACAACCTAGGGTTTACACTCTATAAACTGTAAAAACTTATTTCACTTGGTGAATTTGACTTACTTCAAGCACATTATTTAAAATGATACTACAACATTAGGTTTTTAATTTTTATTTTCAAAATATGCTCAGTTTTCAATTTACAACCTTTCATCATGATTATCATGATGGATGCCATTTTATACTTTTTGGTACAAAGTCTTGTGGTTTGTATTGTATGCCTATTACCCACCATTTTTAGAAAGATGCACATGCATGTCACTCCTCTCATGGATTATGTTATAACTCAGCTTATTTCACACATTCATATTCCTTCTCTTATGTCCCACTTCTATGTGGATCATTATTACATGGCTCACTTTAAGTTACCTTTGGTTACTAATTGACAATAAAGAGATCAAAGGACTCCTTTTGGTCCTCCTCCACCTTGACCAATTGATTACCTTCACACACTTATCATCTCTACTACTCCCTCTCAACAAATAGTAGATCATGTAGTTAGAACTACTACTCAATGGAATAGGATGCCTCATCCTATATAGGAACAACATAATCCCACCATTTCTCCTTGTCCCCAAAATACTAAAATGGGACCTAGGGATAAACATAAAGAATTTGATATTGTAGATCAGTTGAAAAATACACCAATTAATATTTCTAAATTATAATTACTTAGAAGGCAACCATTTTCAAATATTTATGAAAACTGCATCTTCTCCATCTCTATCTCCCTCATCAAACTTTATGATGTATTCAACAATTCTTATAATGAATTCAAAATTTCAACATTTGTGAAATGATTTCAACACTAAAAAATTCATAACTAATTTTGATGAATTCACAATTCATACCAATAATGAATTCGCTAAAGTCAATGGCAAATTCATAGTTATAAGAATTTATCCCAAAACATGCAATATATGAAATTAAAAAAAATCAAAATTCAAAATTATCACTTACCATATTCCCACTCCCATCTGGCCACTGATATACTCAAGTCTCTTGTTGTGATGTCTATCTACTGGAATCTAATCCATTTTATCTTCATAACCCATTGGAAAATCACTCTCAAAATAATTAGTAAATCAAGCATAGTTTATATAAAATTCAATAAAATTTGACATCTCTTTCACATTGTAATCCTATTAGAATTTTGGAAAGAAAAATTGAAAAAGTTTTATTATAAATATGATTTTTTTTACAATTACTAACTAAATATTTTTTTTTATTAAATGTTATATCACAAGATTAAATTTAAATAGGAAAAAAAATCTTTGGAGGTGGATAAATACCCCTTGAACCCATTCCATGTTTTTAAATACCTCCTTGCCATTCCATTTCCCTATTTAAGTGGGAGACCTTGAAGCAATTGCTTAAACATGGTTTGAGGAACCTAAAAACTAAGAATTTGAAATGCTTATGGATGGAAATGTAGTACTCATTGGACAATTATATTATGCTTTTAGACTATGATGAAAGCTATGTTGACTAGGTGTTCACTATTCTAGTCTCTAGCTCCATGCAATTTATGGTTATTTGTTCTAGTGACATTATTTTTGTAACAAGTGTTCTATTTTAGGGGTTATTTTTTTGCCCAATTGCTTTCCCATTTTTATGTACTTAGGTTTGGGCCCTTTCTCAAAATTATTTAATTAATTTTTTAAAAATATAAATGCCCATTAAAAGCCAAGAACTCTATAACTCTTATTATTTCTACCTAAATAGCTACAACAACTATTTGAATTTTACTTTGTTAGAAAAGATACAATTTAATTCCTTCATTTATCATTGTAGTTTCAATTTACAATTTTCCACTTATTAAATATGGTTTTTATATATAGAGTTATCTTTTTATTTTGATAAATGTTTGTCTATGTTAACCCTTCCCCAAAAAAAACACAATACAAAACTATTGAAATATTAATATAGTATTAATTTTTGAATAACCATAAAGTAGCTAAGAACTGATCTTGGAAAACCCACTTGACAATTTAAAAAAAAGGAAATTGTATGTTATATATATTTTAGCTTAAGGATAAACATTTTTATCACCATCTAATTTGGATTAAAGGCTATTCATTCTACAAAATTTTAAGATTTGTACTCCCATAAATAATGTGATCATTCATTTTTACTATCATCTACCATAATCCATAGTAATTAAATTATAATATTAAATAAGCCTTGTAAAATACACATATTAAAAAATGAGCCCACAAAATTAATTGGCTTAATAAATAAGTTGATCATCATACACAAATTATTATAGAAATAAAATAAAAATAAAAAAATCTTATTTAGGTACAAATTATTACACTATTGGTGGATTGATTGGTTCCTCATCATTGGTAGATTCATTGGTTACTCATGTTTTTCTTGTCTTAATTGAGAACATAGTTCTTCATGTTATTTTGTTGAATATTTTTGTCTAATTAAGCTTACATTTCAGACATGTAACTTTTTCATTCAAAATTATCATATAAGTATCCAACAAGTGCCCATTTTCAGTCATGTCTGCATGTAATTCCCTAGTCACATAATTTCATTCTTCCATCTTCTTTTCCATCTCACATTTTTCTTGTCTTAATTGAGTGTTCAAGAAGTCATCTTCAAAAAATTTAACTTTTTGTTCCTTTATTTCATCTTTCAACTTGTCTTCCAAATCATCTTTATCTTATCTCAATTGAGTGCACAATTTTTTATTTTCCTCTCTCAACACTCCTATTTATTAAAGATCATTTTTCAACTCTGCAACTATGACTTCCAAATTCACCATACAATTATCCCAAAGCCACTTTTATTGAGTCATCTTTTAATTTACTTCCTTAGCTCCATCATCAAAAAAATTCAACTTATTTTCCAACTCATCTTTTTTTTGACTTAATTGAGTACATAATTCTTCATGCTTTTGGCTCAATATTATTGTTTCATTAAGATCATTTTGTAGCCTTGAAACCATGATTTAAAAAGTCACCTTATAAGTATCCCATAAGAACCCATCCTCAATAATTTTTACATGTAATTCCTTAATCAAATCATTGCATTCTTCCAACTTATTCTCCAACTCACTTTTTTCTTGTCTTAATTGAGTGTTGAAGAAGTCATCTTCAACATTTTTATCATGTTGTTTCTCTATTTCACCTTTCAAATTTTCTTTGAAATCATCTCTCTCTTGTCTCAGTTGAGTGCATAATTTCTCATTTTCCTCTCTCAACACTCCTATTTCATAAAGCTCATTTTTCAACCCTACAATTGTGGCTTCCAACTTCACCTTACAAGTATCCCACGATCATTTTTCTTGAGTCATATTTTCATTTTCTTCCTTGGCTCCATCATCCCATTTTTTAAAATTTTTTTGCATCTCATATTTTTTATCTTAATTAAGTACACAATACTTCATACTTTTGGCTCAATATTATTGTTTCATTAAGCTAATTTTTTAACCCTGTAACCATGATTTTAAAATTCACCTTACAAGTATCCCACAAGCACCCATCTTCAATAATTTTTACATGTAATTCCTTAGTCACATCATTGCATTTATCTAGCTTCTTTCCAACACACATTTTTCTTGTCTTAATTGAGTTTTCAAGTAGTCAACTTTAACACTTTTATCATCTTGTTCCTTTATTTCATCTTTCAACTTCACTTACAAATCATATTTTTGTTATCTCAACTGAGTGCAAAATTTTTCATTTTCCTCTCTCAACACTCCTATTTTGTAAAGCTCATTTTTCAATTCTACAAATGTGGCTTCTAGCTTCACCTTATAATTATCCCACGACCAATTTTATCCACTCATATTTTCATTTACTTCCTTAGCTCCTTCATCATATTTTTTTTTATCTTTTTTCCAACTCATCTTTTTCTTGTCTTAATTAAGTAAACAATTATTCATTCTTTTGGCTCAATATTTTTGTTTCATTAAGCTCATTTTCCAGCCCTATAACCATGCTTTCAAAATTCACCTTACAAGTATTCCATAATCACCCATCCTTATTAATTTTTACATGTAATTCCCTAGTCACATCATTACATTCTTCCATCTTCTTTTCCACCTCACTTTTTTCTTTTCTTAATTGAGTGTTCAAGTAGTCATGTTCAACAATTTTAGCATGTTGTTCCTTTATTTCATCTTTCAACTTGTCTTATAAATCATCTTTCTCTTGTCTCAACTAAGTACATAATTTTTCATTTACCTCTCTCAACACTCATGTTTCATAAAGTTCATTTTTCAACCCTACAACTATTGCTTCCAACTTTGCCTTCCAAGTATCGTAGAACTACTTTTCTTTAGTCATATTTTCATTTAATTATTTAACTCCATCATCTACTTTTATAAAATTATTTTCCAACTCATCTTTTACTTATCTTAATTGAGTACACAATTATTCAAACATTTGTCTCAATATTCTTGTTTCATTAAGCTCATTTTTCAGCCCTGAAACCTGCTTTCAAAATTCAACTTACAAGCATGCCACAAGAACCCATCTTTAGTAATTTTTAAATATAATTCCTTAGTCACATCAATAAATTTTTATATATTATTTTCAAACTCACTTTTTTATTTCCTTAATTGAGTATTCAAGCAATCAACTTCAACAATTTTACCTTGTTGATACTTTATTTCATCTTTCAACTTGTCTTCCAAATCATCTTTCTCTTATCTCAACTGACTGAACAAATTTTCATTTTCCTCTCTCAACAATCTTATTTCATAAAGCTCATTTTTCAATTCTACAACTGTGACTTCTAACTTCACCTTACAAGTATCCCATGACCACTTTTCTCTATTCAAGTTTTCATTTACTTCATTAGCTCCATCATCATAATTTTTCAACTTGTTTTCCAAATCATCTTTTTCTTATCTTAATTGAGTACACAATTCTTCATGATTTTTTCTCAATATTTTTGATTCTTTAAGCTTAGTTTGCAGCCATGAAACTGTGCTTACAAAATTCACCTTATAAATATCCCACAAGAATCCATATTTAGTAATTTTTACAAATAATTTGTTAGTCACATCATTGCATTCTTCTAGCTTCTTTTACAACTCACTTTTTTCTTTTATTAATTGAGTGTTCAAGCAATCATCTTCAACAATTTTATCCTATTGTTCCTTTATTTCATATTTCAACTTGTAGCATAATTTTTCATTTTCCTCTCTCAAGGCTCCTATATCATAAAACTCCTTTTTCAACACTAAAACTGTGGCTTCCAAATTCACCTTAAAATTATCCCATATCCAGTTTTATTGAGTCATATTTTCATTTACTTCCTTATCTCCATCATCAAATTTTTTCAACTTATTTTCCAACTCATCTTTTTCTTGTCTTAATTGAGTACACAATTCTTCATGTTTTTGGCTCAATATTCTTGTTTCATTAAGCTCATTTTGGATCCATGCAACCATGCTTTCAAAAATCAACTTACAAGTATCCCACAAGCACCTATCATCTATAATTTTTACATTTAATTCTTTATTCACATCATTGCATTCTCCTAGCTTCTTTTCCAACTCACTTTTTTCTTGTTTTAATTGAGTGTTCAAGTAACCATATTTAGCAATTTTAGATTTTAGTTCCTTTATTTCATATTTCAACTTGCCTTCCAATTCATATTTCCCTTATCTTAAATGAGAGTACAAATTTTCATTTTCCTCTCTTTTCATTCCTATTTTATCAAGCTCATTTATCCACCCTAAAACTATGGTTTATAACTTCACCTTACAAGTATCCTAGGATCAATTTTATTTAATCATCTTTTAATTTACTTCCATAATACCATCATCATATTTTTTTAAATTATTTTCCAACTCATATTTTTATTGTCTTAATTGAGAACACAATTCTTCACACTTTTGGCTTGATATTCTTGTTTCACTAAGCTCATTTTCTAGCCCAAAAATAATGCTTTAAAAATTCACCCTATAAGTTTCCCATAAGTACCCATCTTCGATAATTTTTATATGTAATTCTAGAGCCTCATCATTCATCTTGTTTTTCAACTCTTCTCTTTCTCATCTTTCTTTCATAATCATATTCAATAGATGTTAGAACATGGTCTTCACTTGTGTTACCTCTTCATCTTTAGTTGGTTGTCTCTCATTTTTTGAAATTTGTGTTACTATTATTATGTTTTTCAATGAAAAGTTCATTAAGCTAGTTGGCACTATTTAAATTCTCCACCTCATTATCATTATTGGTTGCTTTGTTATCTATGGAATTTTCTTTTGTTAGTGAAGGGTTTAGATTTTATTTCTTTATTATTTCCCTTCACCATGTTGTTCTTATCCCTGTTATAAAACATAGCAAAAGCAAATTTTAATTTTCTTATATAAAATATTTCTCCAAAGGACCTAAGTTCATAAATTTTGATCCTTTATAAAGTAAGTAAAATAGTCTGATAGTTGTTAACAAATTCAATGGTGATGATGAGTTATAAACAAAGATTGAGGTCATATTAGTAATAATTATAGACATTGGAATGAGGGTTGTGTCCCTTTGGCTTACAAACTCATTAATTTTATCAAAGAATTAGTAGAAATTATAATTACAAATTCCCTAAGTTTAGTTATAAATAAATTAGGAAAGTATGGCCAACACACTATAATTTATTTCCAACACTAAATGAAATGCATATATTGATAATGTTATGTTTGATTTCCTTTGATCTTTTTTGGGAGGTACAATTTTAAGAAGTGAATATTTGGAACATGTATACACACTATTGAAAACATACATTATATTTTTATAGTTTAAAAATATTAAAAAGTTGGGTGGTATGAGAGCATAATATAAGTAAAAAATATAATTAATGAATGTTATAGAGAAATTATTTTTAACAATAAAGAACATTTTCAAAAAAAAATTCTTAATGACAAGGTTATTTTTATCTATTTGGGTCTTATATAGATCCAATTTCATGCTAAGTAAGTTTCACTCAAATTTTAACACTTGCAAGAACTAGTCAACCACTATAGGAGTGATTCTTACATTATGAATCACATGCCCCTAGAACAAATATCTCGTATCTCCCCTCCTCTAGTGTCTAGTCACCATTGGATTTTCTCTCATAGTGATAATTACTTCTCCACTCCTACTCCACAAAGGGCTAGAGTGGGGGATAGAGTTCACCATCATTATGTCAAAAGTCCTACGTTATTCCATTATGATGGATCTCCCTTTTAGTGAGGGTGGTTTGGTTGGTATTTAAGTTCACCCAACTTATGGTTTGGGCATCACTTTTATGGCATGCTTTGATGCCATTAAAATGGTTGAGTAGACCCAAATCACCCTTCAATTGAGCCTTTTACTTGGAGTACCCAACCTCCCAATTAGATCATCTAACTCGATCACCTTCTAAGGTTAAGGTATGTGCCTAAGGATATGTGTTATATTTGTTTTTTATTTAATCTTATGGACTCTAGGTTACCATGCATATCAAACATTTTTTTTCTAAGTCATATTTTATTATTAGTGTGGATTTTGGGCCATGCATATCAACTAGTTAATTTGTTATTGTAACCATCTTTTATTTATTATTATTTTTGACTAATAACATTTAAATTCAATGCATTCTAATAAAAAACAACTTGAATTTAATCCTTGGAATAAAATAAAGTTATACCCTTAGCCCCAAAATACACTTAATACAAAACTACAAGATAGGTGATATCAATAATAACCATAAATAACAATCCACTAGAGAAACCCACATCACTAAAGGAGGAGGAAGTGGAAGACTATCTTGATTATTTCCCCAATAACTTCCATAGGGATGTGTATTATCAAGTATGGATATATAACCATCTTGTTTAGTATTTTATTCAACATCTTCCTCTATCAATTGATGAGGGTGTGAAATAAAAAATGATAATATAGGCATTTTTCCTTACCCATATTAACCAGAAGGCCCACAACTAGCTTGCATTGAAGGCCACCCTCCATGTCCCCAATGATAATCTATAACAAATAGGAGGAGTGGAGAATGTATAATGAATATGTGACCTTTGTTGACTCCTATCTTTATTAGTCTACTCTTATTTCCTTTTTTGAGGGTGATGAGGGGAATTTAAAGGGACCTTATTAACAATATAATGGGTTTACCCTAGTGGCCAACAAAATTGTGAAGGTGCTCCACCTCCAACACCATCTTCTCTACTTGCATCTAGAACTATATCATGAAGTTTGAAATCTATTCTATTTGGAATAGAGAAATATCTATCTAGATGCTCTTTATTAAAAATATCAATAGAAAAATATGCCAAATTTTATTGATTTTTGCAGGGAGCATAATAACATCCCTAAAAGAACCATGTGCCAAGAAAAGGGTTATAGTCAAAATTAAAAAAAGTGTATCCACTTCCATATTTTTTTAGGTCTAGCATAACCAAAAAATTTGTAACAAGTAATCATCTAAAAATGTCACTTGAGTTCCAAGAGTGTTACTTGAGATCACCCATCCCTAGTTTAGCCTAGATCTATTTAGGGACTTTTTATATACTTATCCAAATTTTATGTGGGAAAAACACATCCCTAGGCATCTCAAAATTATCCCTAGGCCCTTCCTTAGGCATTATGGGCCCTAGTGCCTCAAGTTCTACCACTTGAAAACTAACACCATAACTGGACACCAGTGTTATAATGTTATTATCCTATTTAGGTGCTATTATCATTTTCCCTCTTTTTAGAACCAACATATATCTTTTCAATTCCTAAGACACCTAAGGTCTTCCTACACCTATTTCCAACCACGCACAAGCACCAAAATAACATATATACACTATCTTTAGCCATTTATCCTTTAGATGGAAATTAGATGCAAATATACACAAACAAGCTCAAAACAAGCTATACATAATCCAAGTTTTTAATCCATATCCTACCCTACTTCTTCGTATAGTAATTTACAACACTCCTAAGCTTGTAATACACAAATTCTAATCTTAATCCTCATTCAAACCAACATTCATAATATCTTCACTTATACTTGTACCAACACTTAGGTGGGTAAAACTACATTAGGTTTGATCTCTCCTCAGAGTATTATTATGTAGAAAAATTTGATCACAGTGGGGTGTTGAGGATGTTCATCCTACCCAACTACTACCAAAAATTTTCTACTTATGCCAAATTAAATTCCCTAATCACATGGAGGGCCAGGGTTTTACATAAAAAAATTAGTCACAATAGGATATAAATAGAAAATAAAGGTTTATCCACATATGAATAAGCTTTTCAAACTCATACATAGGTTCTCTAAGAAGCTTAGAAAATTTCTTGCATAGAGGACACAAGTGCCATAAGTGGACACTATCCCAAAAATACTACAATCTAGGGTGGGGAACTATTATCTAAGAGGGTTTTTGACATATGGATCCTTTTTTTGAAACTCATCCCAACTCATGTACTAGTTTTTAGCTTTTGAATCCTTTATCTAGGTAGTTTTTGGCTAAGTATTCATTTCTTTCCTTCATTCTTATTATTATAATTATCATTTTATCTCAGTTATTTCATAAATCAATGTCTTTATTTATTGCATATTATATACCCTAATTTACTTTACCTAGAGCCTTTAAAAACCTATCATTTACACTCTATAAACCCTAAATAGTTAATTCATTTGGTGAACCTGAATTAATATGAGCACATTGTTTCAAACCCTAGTGTATAGTTAGGGTTTCCATTTTTATTTATAGAATATACTCAATTTTGGTTTTTCATCTATTCATCATGATTATCATGATGGATGTTATTTTATAATTTTTAGTACAAAGTCTTGTGGTTTGTATTGCATGCCTATTAATTTCCATTTGTATAAAGATGCACATGTATGTCACTCCTCTCATGTATTATGTTATAACTTAGCTTATTTCAGACATTGGTTTACCCTCTCTTAAGTCCCAATTCTATGTGGATCATTGTTTCATGACTTACATTGAGATACCTCTAGTTACTACTCAATGATAAAGAGCTGATAGGACTCCTTTTATACTCTTTCTACCTAGACTAACTGATTAACTTAACTCATATCCTGTCTCTACTACTCACCCTCAAAATAGTAGATCATGTAGTTGGAGTTGTTACTAAATAAAATAATATGTTGTATGTAAAGAGAAATGAAATGGATCTATTAATCAATCTTATCTCAGGGAATATAAATCCTACTTACACTTTTTATTGTTGATACATTAGATATTTGGGGTCATGACTAAGATGGATCCACTAGACCTAACCAAGGGGTCTCTCACCACAAAAACATCACTAGGGGTCTCAAGTATAATGGTGTATAAGCAGATGCATAATATAATATTCATATTCTTACCTTCTTTTAAAAATGGAGAAATGATTGTGTATATAGTTGGATATAACCCTAAACCATTTTTAAAGTTTAGTCGATAGGTTTGGCCTAATTGATTATATATTATTATTGATGAAAACAAATTAGGTCTTGGTCTATGTCAGCTAGGGATTGGCCTAGATCCTTAATGTGTTTTATCAATTAGAATACAGGGTTGATGGCATTGACAGTGTAATGTAAACTATCAAGAAATGCTTTTAGGCTTAAGGAGGAACTAATGAAGGTGTAAAATGGTTATAATAATGTGTAAGGGATGGGATAAGATTTAGGTAAGTGTTTAGGATAAGGTTGTGTTGATAACAAGTGGTGGTACAGGGGACAAAAATCTTGTGAAGCACTAAGGGTTTTCACACCTCTTTTTTAGTGTACCTTTTAAGGTGTGAACTCAAAGAGATTGAAATTTGATAGGTTCCTACAAGAGAAAAAGTGTTAGTAAGAGGAAAATTTAATAAAAATATTGTGTGTATAAATATGCCTCCTCAACCTATCCAAGAGAAGTTTAATCCCACTATCCCTTCTCATCCCCAAAACACTACAATAGGACCTAGGGATAAATATAAAACATTTTATATTATAGATAAATTAATAAATACATCAACTAAGATTTATATATTGGATTTACTCCAAAATTCAACCATTTTCAAAAAAAAAAATTCAAACAATTAATCATATGTCTTTGCCTCGTGACATAGATCCTGCTTACTTTGCATCTATCATGACAATATCAAGGATATTAAGGATGTTATATCTTTTTAAAATTAGGATTTACCCTTAAAATTAATTTTTGATTAGAATATACCACTTTTAATTTGGGCACAAATCAATACCACTACTATTAAATGATTTCTAATTTATAGTTGTTTAGGATTTAACATATGCAACCTCACATTTATATAGACTATGGGGGTTAATATGACATCCATTAAGAAGACATATAAGAACATTAGAGTTGTTGATGACATTACTTGAAAATTATTAGGCTCTATTACATTAGATATTATGGTTTGGATAAACACCTTACCTACACAATTTCAAGTGATGCCTAATCATATGCACTAACCTATTACTTTGGAGAACTTGGATACATGCTATGGAGGTTAGACCCTCTACTTTTCATAAATGCATCAAGTTTTTACATGATGGATACTTATACATTTATCCAATAGATAATCAACCATTCATATATTATAGATTCATCGAGCCTATAACCCTAAGTACATCTTTAGATGTGATACCCCATGTTTTTATAGAGTCCCCACCTTACAAGATTTTAATTGAGAATATTCATACATATGAGGTTAGGGAATCTAGTACCACTATTTTTACACATATTCCATATCCCCCTACAACACAATTACCTTCACCCATGATGGAGGAGGATCCTCCTATAGTACTACTATCCCTACCCACAGTGGATGATGGGATTCTCACAACACAAATACCATTACTTATTGATTTAGAGGAAGTATATAATTAAAACTATGATACAAATTCCCAAGACACCATAGAGGATGATACAAAATCCATTGACATTCATGATTACTTAAACATGGATTAATCTTCACACTAGTTGGCCCCATAGAGTATACAGACGATTCTAAAGCACTCATACCTTTTTCTCACATAGACAACACCACTAGTTCATATTCATATAATTATAAGACTAGATACTTAGTTACAATTAGAGGTAGATTGATCCATAAACTATATTGATAAACTCAAAGTGAAGTTTTAAAACTATGGATTCTGAATTTCTCAAACTTAAGAAATTCTTGAAATACTCCATGATTACTTAAACATGGATTAATCTTCACACTAGTTGGCCCCATAGAGTATACAGATGATTCTAAAGCACTCATACCTTTTTCTCACATAGACAACACCACTAGTTCATATTCCTACAATTATAAGACTAGATACTTAGTTACAATTAGAGGTAGATTGATCCATTAACTATATTTATAAACTCAAATTGCAGTTTTAAAACTACAAATTCTGAATTTCTCAAACTTAAGAAATTATTGAAATACTCAAAAGAACTTGCAAATTATTTGGCAAAAATGTTCTCGATTATCGAATTAGATTGGAACTGTTGAACAACTATTAACTTCCATTCACTAATATAATTATTTTTTTGTTTTAAATCAAATGTTGTAAATTGTCAATTTCTAAACTTTGTGCATGCATTCTTGATTAAAAATTATAAAATAGAATGTAAAACATGTAAACATAGACAATTTTACCACATGAGATTGATAATAGAGTTTGGCATATCTTGCCTACATCTCTGGGTCTGCCCAATAGTGAGGACCATTTCTATTAAATTTATGCAACAAATGGCTTACAAATTCTTTGAAACATTGCACAACTTCCATTAGGTCTAATCTTTGTCCAATAACTTCACTTCATTGATATACTCAAGCTCGGTCACACAAAAATTCTTCTTCAGTCTTGAATCCCCTTCTAAAATTTCTTTGGTCCCTTCACTCAAACTATTGGTCTATCCAAATAATAATTAAAAAAACATTCACTTTCAATTATAAAACTTAACTAAAAGGCTTACCTTTTGTGTGTATAGGTCAGAAATTGGATTAAAATCCAATTGCTAAAGTTATCTCCAAGATTAAACTATCTCTTAGCCTCTTAATGAAAAACAAACATAATCTTGTGAAGGTTATCTTCAAATAAAAGTTCATAGCTTTTAAAACACTTCAAAACCCATGGCTCATGTGGTCAAAGCATATCCATTTTGCATGATAGGTGCAGGGTTCAAGTTGTTGGCCTACCTTTTAGGGTGCTTGAACTATCTTATTAATCCCATATTTGCCAATTTTAAATGGCTTGATAGCTTTAATAAGGTTGACAGCTTCCTTTGAATCTGTTGATCACCCTTTTGGTGGGCTCAAGGCACCACATTTAGCATGGGTTGTTGGTTCAAGTACCAACTTTAGTATATACACTAACTTTGAACGCCAATATAGAAAGGCATATGGCTTGGAATTCATGAAATGACTTAAGGTTACAATCTTGAGGCATGTGGAAGGATTGACTTGACATGGTTGTTGGAACGCCTTTGTGGGTGTTGGTTCTCCATGTGGCATATAGGCTTGTAAAGTAAAATATTACCAAGGAAAATTACAAAGTGTTTAAAAACATGTAATTAAATTATCCCACATGCATCCAGTGGGCACAATATAATGCTTGAAAAACAAAGTCAAATACATTGCAATATGAAATGGAGGCCAAGGCACCCCTTCTTAACCAAGTGTGTCGACCCTAGCTGAGGGCCCCTAGTGAGCCAATAGTGGAGCCCACAGTTCTCTATACAATCACCTATCAAAGATTGAAGGCTAAAACAAAACCAAACACCAACCAGATTTTTACATGAATGTACTCAAATGTACTACCATGTGTCAATGGTTGATTGGTCTACTTGTCACATTCTAATTGTGCCATGTATTGCAACACCTCCTTATTTTGCCTATCATAAAATAACTTCAATAGCCTATATCTTGGGCATTCAGACTCTATTTTATGATTCAAAAGAAGCACTAGAAAGATATTGACAAGATATTTCATGTGAAAGAGGTTTCATCATGACTTGGAAACTTTTTCCAAACTGAAATCTAAATCACACCTCCTTATAAAAGAGGCTTTTAGTCTCCAAAAGTCTACTATCTCATGAAAACTAAAAACTGGTCTACTACATCACATCACACAAAACCCAATAATAGCAAGAGATAAACATTTGAAAAATAAATGATTCACAACTCAAGTGAAAATTCCTACACATGGCATGAGTTAAAGAATCTACAATTGCCAATAAACTGATCATAACATACCAAAACTGTCTGCCCATGTCACATCCTGTAAATGGTGAACTATCAATAAACTAAAACAATTCCCAATGTAACTGTAAAATAAGTTTATTAATGCTGACAACATACAATAAATGTTATATACATGTAATACAATTCCCTAGTATGGGACTTATATGCTTAGTAAATGTAAACAACACAAAGTGTATATTGTGTAACATCCAAACACACCCATAGGGTCTTACAAGGCATCTATACATCCATGTGCCAAAAATAGATACATTCCAAAAATAGCAATCAAATATGAGATAAATGTTGTAAGGAATTAACTCAACCTAAAACTTGCATTCTGCTATTATCTCTAACTGATCAAATGAGTTCAAGTCCTCTAGACAACTCACACATCATAAATAGGAGATTCCATAACATAGAGCTATTCAACATGAGAATCGAAATACTTCAAATGATTAACCTGTCTCAAAGTGTTCTCACATGCTCTACTAATGCATCATCAAAACTTGCTCTTTTCCTTAAGAAAATTCTTAACAATGCTTTGACAAATAAGTAAACTATTAATCCACTTAATCAAATTTTCTGCCTAGTTAACTTGATTTCCTTAGTGGATTCCTTAACATCATTATGGATTTATTTAACTTCATTGACCTTATTAATAGGTTGATAAATCATCTTAGTTTTACCATTTCTAGAATGAGAAGATGATTGAAGTTTATAATAATGATCAATCCGATGTCCACTCTTATTTCAATGAGTGCACAAAACCTTCTTAGGTGAGGTCTCCCTTTTACCTCTTCTCGCTTTGCCATGATGAGAATAGTTTTGAACACCTACAATCTACTTAAGCAAAGCATGTCTCTTCCAACACAATGCAACACTGTGGTTACGCATCCCACAAAAAGTGCATGGAAATGATTGTACTATCTTCTTAATGTTAAATCTAAATTTCTTAAACATAAAAAGTGGATCAGAAGATTTAATGCCAACTCTAGTGTAGGAACTAGGAGGTGGAATCTCAACACCTCATTTACATATTCTCTTAAATTGCACATGCTCTACTAGTGGCCTCAGTCCTTTGTTATTAGAAGCTTGTCTTCTTTTAGCCATGGAGGAAGTTTCTCTAATTTCCACATGTTCACTAGTGTAACCCAAACCTACATGAAGAGATTTATGCTCTACTTTTATTGGGTTAGTAATTCCCTGGCCATCTCAACCAAGACCTCTTCCATTATAGCCCATTTTCATCAATAATTTGGATCCTACACCCTTAGTGTATTGTTCAAAACTACCAAAAACATCATTACTTAAATCTAAATTTGAATGGAAAGAAGAAGATGAATTACTTGGTGAATAACTTACAGTGCACTTAGTCATAGTCTTTGCATCTGAAGTAGAAGGTATGGCCTTCTTTGGTTCATCACATTGTAATTTGATCAAGAGCTCATCCTTATATTCAAGCTCTAATTTCAAACTAGCAATATCCTCATCCAAGGAGTACAATCTGGCTCTCAGGAAAGCATTCTCTTCCCATATCTATTGGTTATATGCTTCAAGCTCATCAAGCTTGGCTCTATGTGACAACTTGCCCATGGTTTCCTAAAAACACAATAATTCCACAATTGCACATTGCAATCTAATTAAGTGATATTGAAAACCAATAAAATGAGAACAACTGTCAAATCACAATCAGAAGCTATCCCTACTTTCTAACTACTCTAATACCAATTCGATCTATAAACTACACTGATAAACTCAAAGTGAAGTTTAAAACTATGGATTATAAATTTCTCAAACTTAAAAAAATTCTTGAAATACTTAAAATAACTTGCAAATTATTTGGCAAAAATGTTCTCGATTATTGAATTGGATTGGAACTGTCAAATGATTATTAACTTCCATTCACCAATAAAACTGGTTTTTTTGTTTAAAATCAAATGTTGCAAATTGTTAATTTCTAAACTTTGTGCATGTATTCCTGATTAAAAATCAGAAAATAGAATGTAAAACATGCAAACATAGACAATTTTACCGCATGAGATTGATAATGGAGTTAGTCATATCTTGCCTACGTCTCTGGGTCTGTCCAATAGTGAGGACCATTTCTATTAATTTTTTGCAAAAAATGGCTTACAAATTCTTCAAAATGCTATACAACTTCCCTCAAGTCTAATCTCTGTCCAAGAACTTCACCTCACTGATATACTCAAGCTTGGTCACATGAAAATTCTTCCTCAGTCTTCAATCCCCTTCTAAAATTGCTTTGGTCCCTTCACTCAAACTATTGGTCTATCCAAATTAAAAAAAAACATTCTCTTTCAATTACAAAACTCAACTAAAAGGCTTACCTTCTATGTGTATAGGTCAAAAATTGGATTAAAATCCAATTGTTAAATCTATCTCCAAGCTTAAACTAGCTCTCGACCTCTTAATAAAAAAAACATAGTCCTGCAAAGGTTAACTTCAAATAAAAGTTCACAGCTTTTAAATCAATTCAAAAACCATGGCTCATGTGGTCAAAGAATATCCCTTTTGCATGATACGTGCAGGGTTCAATTCATTGGCCTACCTTTTATGGTGCTTGAACTATCTTATTAATCCCATATTTGTCGATTTCAAATGGCTTGATAGCTTTAATAAGGTTGGCAAATTCATTTGAAACTACTGACCACCCTTTTGGTGGGCTCAAGGCACCACATTTAGCATGGGTTGTTGGTTCAAGTACCAACTTTAGTATATACGCTAACTTTGAACACTAATACAGAAAGGCATATGGCTTAGTTTTTGTGGAATGGCTTAAGGCTCTAATCTTGAGGCATGTGGAAGGATTGACTTAGCATGGTTGTTAGAATGCCTTTGTGGCGTGCTGGTTCTCCATGTGGCTTATGGGCTTGGTAAGTAAAATATTACCAAGGAAAATTACAAAGTATTTAAAAACATGTAATTCAATTATTCCATATGCATCCGATGGGCAAAATATAATGCTTTAAAATCAAAGTCAAATACATTGCAATATGAAATGGAGGCCAAGGCACCCCTCCTTAACGAAGTGTGTCAACCCTCGCTAAGGGCCCCCAGTGAACCAATATCGGGACCTAGGGTTCTCCATATGACTGCCTATCAAAGATCGGAGGCTGAAACAAAACTAAACACCAACCAAATTTTTGCATGAATGTACTAAAACATATTGCCACATATCAAGGCTGATTGATCCACTTGTCACATTCTAATTGAGCCATGCATTGCGACACCTCCTTATTTTGCCTATCACAAAATAACTTCAGCAGCCTATATCTTGGGCATTCAGACTCCATTTTGTGATCTGAAAGAAGCACTAGAAAAATCTTGACAAGATCTTCCATGTTCAAGAGGTTTTGTCATGACTTGGAAACTTTTTGCAAACTGAACTCCAGATCATAGATCCATCCATATACTTAGTACATATGGTTACATCTATGGATATTGACCTAGTTATATATATTTAGGCAAGTAGTTCATGGGATAGATGAAATCAGATTCTACAAATATTACTTGTCATAAGATTGATGGAGTTACTTGTAGTTCATCATAGACCCATTAACAGATTGTAAAAATAGGATGGTAGACCATTTTATCACTTTTATAGGCTTATAAGACATGATATATATGTACGTTTAACACTAAAATATAATTTGGATAGGTTCATGGATTAGGGCACTACTTAGATTATATATCCTCCACTTCCACAAGTATAGAAACTATGATAGAATCTTCATCGACATAGATATTTTAAGAATGATCCATTAACTATCCATGTTTTCATCTAGGACTAATACATCACTCATGTTATTATAGATGAGGATTTATATCCCAAAACTTAGACATTGACATTATTACAACACATAGGACATCAAGAGAGTGAACTATAACATCATATACATTATCAATATTCTTTAGGACATATCACATTGCTAGTTGCATGTGGACCAAAGGTATCCAACACATTACTCTTCATCAATAACACATGTAATCATATACATGTTACACTTGGTAATACATTGTTATAGGAAATGGATACCATAGTTGATCACATATCTAGATGTTTTAATTTTAGTCATGAGCGACATATAGTTCACATTTTATATGATGGCTCAGATGAGAATAATATATTTCATATAGTTACCCTACAATCCAATGTGGTTTAGATTGGGACTACACAAGTGGATTCTTACATAGTAGAGCAACATGTTATTTAGATGTATAAAATCTAGACTAATGTTAAGGGTAAGGCTATAGTTATACAGACAACATGGTATGATGATCATGATGATGATGATTTATTTGAGTTTGGGTAGATTTAGTATCCAACACTTGATGACCTCCCATTAGATCTTCCATTTTATTATCCACATCCCATAGATGTGCTCTTAGGTATATAAAGACACTACACATGTCATTTGTACATTATCACATTTATTTCCAACATCTACTTGGAAATAGCTACTTTATTCTTTCTCATTGTATATAGTTTCATTTTCATTTTTATTATAGATAGCTTATATCTATAAAATACAAAAACAATATAATATGTCAAATAAACAATATAATATGTCAAATAAACAAAAACAATCAAATATTTACTTAGAAAATACAAATTATAGATTGTATGCATTTTCATATTTGCACTTATTATACTTTCCATATACTACATATGTTAGTTATCTTAGTATAGTCATTTTTATCATACATAAGTGCTTCAATTATTCATGTCAAGTGTTTTCAAATTCTTACTCAATTTAAGTCTACCACATAGATCCATATTTGCTACTATCTACCCATTGGGGGCACATACACATGTTCATAATTTGACACATTCTCCCATTTAGGGGCATCTTGTACACAACTTTGATTACGAGGTTACATATTTATAAGATATGTATCATAAATTTAACATTTGTAAATCTTGATATTGATCATCTAACACTACTCAAGTTTATTACTGACTACTACTACTCTAGACTTAGTGTATGTATATCCTTGATCTTATACACATTTGTACCACATGTTCATGCATACTTTTAATTTATAGCTTTATTATTTTATACTTGATTGTGCCTCTATGTTTCTACATCTATTTGAGGTAAATTGAATATCCCATTGATCTAAGAATCTATGCCAATTCCTTTCATTGTATATATGCTTTGGACATGTGCCCATATCTTTGTGTGCACCTTCTTGATTATGTATATAGATATTTGAACATGTCCTTACATGTGGATCCATGACAACTTGATTGATATTTACATATGTAGACATTTAAACATTTATTTGTATGTATTTTTAGCTCAAATTTAGTGACATATTCCCATGTCCCTTATATTGTGTCCCTTTGGCCTCCTTTACATGCCTCATGTATGTTACATGTATGATTTAATGTATATGTCATGGCCATGACACTTATATAATTATCATTACAAAATTTAGTTTTAGATGCCATGAGGAACCTCATGCATATCCCTTTCTTACCTGAGTGTCATGATGGACATCATGCCCCATCCCCATAGGTAGTTAATTAATTTATTGCTTAGATTTTTTGTTCATACACATGATTACATTGATATATCTATCTTGATAGACATGTGAATGCTATATCTAACATACATCATAGATTAACAACTTACACTTAGACTATATTATACTATGATATCATGTATACACATTATATTGGTTTATTATGAAGATATCATATATGCTCATGATAACACATATCATGTAGAGTTTTTTATTTTGAAGACAATTATTGCACACGTTCAACAATGCCCTTTAAATGTGAAGGAATTAAAATAGGTTTATCACATAGATAAATCCATTTAAATGCACTCAAATTATAATTTCTAACATGCAAGCATAGAATATAGATATCAATTTTAGAAAATCATAGTGGAAAATAGTTAAATAGAGATTAGAATCAGTTTATTAGAAAAATAAAATAGTTGGACACTAGCACCAAAAGTGGACACTAGCACCACAATGCTACTATTCAAGGTATGATGCTATTGTATAGTATCCATATAAGCATAAAAATATAGATTTTATAGAAAGGCAGAACAATTACAGTCTAGGTCTGCATAGATTCAGTTATAGATTATCAATTATTACTTAGTTTTCCTTAGTTTTACACTAAAGAATACCAATTTCCTTAGATTGGGGAATCATACATGGAATTATCATTCTTTTTTTTAGTTTTAGATACTCATATATAGATGATTGAAAATTAGTCTAGAATCCATATCCTCAGATATCAGATTGGGGGCATGTGTGTGGCACATTATTTTCATATACTTATGCACTAGTTGATTAGATGGAATGGTAAAATCCATGTTAATCATTATATTATATATACTAGACACCATGTTCCAAGTTATAGACCATATTTATACCTTACTTCATCTACAAAGGTTAGCATTATCTCATAGTCCTTGAGCTACATACCCAAATTCCTTAGAGGCCCCTAAGATTATTTTCATTCTAGAGTTATCAAATGGCTACAAATCCATTATATATAGTTTCAATTACAATCATAAAACATTAGTTACATTTAAAAATTTAGTTACATATGCATCTACTACACATGGGTAGTTAATGATGGAGTTATAGTCTACTTGAGTTCCTAAGTCACCTACACAAGAGGGTTGGACAAGTCATCAATCCAATCCATGTAATTCACAAGTCATTATCCATTGAGTAGGGGTAGTCAATTATGAATTCAATTCCATCTTTAGTTATTCAACAACCCACTCATGATGATTGAAAAATCCATCAAATCATTCTAATTTATTCATCAATTTGATCACTATCTACATACATGCACATAGGATGTCACTAGGTTTATGCATTGGTTCGTGTACCTAGTGAGGTGTATTCATTCATTTCCTCTCTCTTATCTCTTTACTCAATTTTTTATTTTATTTTGATATGTCTTAAGTGAGGACACTTCACATACTCATATCTAAATTCATAGACACTGCCTATGAGGATGGTGCATAGTTATGCACAAATTTCCAAGCTCAATCCTCACTCAAAACACTAAAACTAACATTTATAATATATTCACTTGTACTTGAACTATTAATTAGGTGGGGAAAACTAAATTAGTCTAGATCCCTCCTTAGAGTAGTGGTATGTAGTCAACTCTCATCATAATGGGGTATTGAGTATGTCCAGCCTACCAAACTAACACCACATATTTTTTACTTATGACAAATCAAATGTCGTAATAACATGGAGGTCTAGGGTTTTACATATAAAATCAATCATAATAGTTCATATATAATTTATTAGGGTTTATTCACATAGTAACAAGCTTGATATAAGTAGAAACAGGTGCTCTTAAAAGTTTAGCATAGTTCTTGCATAGAGGACACTAGCCCCATAAGTGAAACTAGTGCCATAAAACTACTATCTAAGGTAAGTCACTATTGTATATGAGGTTATTTAGCACTTGGATCATATTTTTAATACTTAGACCAACTCTTATATAAGTTTTTAACTTCTGAGTCATTTATCTTAGGTAGTTTACAGCTATGTATTCATTTGTCTCCTTCATTGCTATTATTATAAACATCATTTTAGATTAGTTATTTCATAAATCCATGGATATATTTATTGCATATTTTATATATTGATTTACTATACTTATACAAACTTAATTTATCCATAGGTAAGTAATTTCAGAGATGGGATCCCCATATGATGTAATTTTTCTCCCAATGGAAGTTCTTGGTAGAGAATGCACCATGGAAAAGAGCTTTTTAGGCTCTATAACCACATACATTAATGTTTTGAAATCTCCTTCTCCAAAGAAAGGAGTTGCTAATATTCTACCATTTGTTAATCATCCCCAAGGCATAATGTTGGGAGTTAATAATTGATAACTGAGCCATGTTTTATACCAATGCAAAGGAATGGGCATAATTTAGTAATACCTCCAATTCTAGTTCTTGTAAGGCACCATGTGGCATGCCACCATTTGAAACTAAATAATGTATTCACAACCCTAGTTATTGAGGTTGAATTAAGTTTGTAAAGATTTACAGTTAGCCTAAGATATGGTTTGTTTATCCCAATACTATGGGTGCCTTCATGGAAAAAATAAAGGTTTGTATTATAGTAACTTTTACCAAGGGTTATCCATTAAAATAATAATTGTAAATGTTGGAGAATTTTATAATTCATGTTCTTTTCCTATGCCACACACACAAATGTCTAAAATTTCACTTGGTTATATTGGAATATCATGCAAAGGAGCCTTATGAACTCACTTGAGGTGTAGAAATAAAATCCATGGCTTGCTTAGGCTAGATGGAAATGGTGATATACTTCTTCTGGAATTCATCTTTGTACTTGGTATTCTTAAGCTAAACTATTAGGTTTTTAGCACAATAATAAGCATTATAGTTTTCAATAGATTATTAATAATAATCATTAATGATTGAATAAGAAACCATAAAAATATGAATGAATCATGAGATAAATATAAAGCACATTGGAACCCATAAGAACAAATATTCCATCCATTACTAAATCACCATTATAAATTAAGAATTATTAAAAGGAATTAAATATTGCTATGCAATTTGAATACATAATGTTACAATAATTTTCACAATGAATGAACAAACAACTTAACAAATATATTATAAACCTTAACCATAACCGACAACCAAAGTAATAGTGGTAAAAAAATTCTATATTATATGAAAGAATATAACCATTGCCTAAATCTAAATTAGTGTGTGTTTGAGGTTACTTCAATAAAGTTTTAGGGTTCATAGTATCACATCAAGGTATAGAGTTTGATCATTGCAAAGTTTCATCTATCATAGACATATATCCATGTAAAAATTTCAAATAGCTATGTAGTTTACAAGGTAAAATTCAATCAATTTGAAGATTTATTTAACAACTTGTAGACATATGCCATCCTTTAACATTTTTTCTTAAGAAGTACACTCCTTTTCATAGGAATGAAAAATGTCAAATAGAATATGATAATATTCAATGGTATCTTTCTAATCCATATTCTTAATGCCATCTACTATAGGTAAACATTTTATTCTATACATATCAACAAAATATTATGCATTAGGGTAATTGTTGGTTCAAAACAATGAACACAACCAAAAGGTAAGTATACTTATTAAGTAGAACATCTATACCCTATGAAATCAATTATTATCCCATGGAAAAATAATGTCTTGTAGTTTGTTTCTCCTCCAAAAAACTATGCCATTACATGCTCAACAATCACACTAATATCATAGTAAAATTTGATCTGATCAAGTATCTCTTATGAAAAAATTTCTAACAAGTATATTTGCTATGTAGGTCATGATTTTTAGTGATTTTTATATTGATTATGTCAACAAATAAGAAATAAAGGGGCATTTATTATCAAATAAAATAGTAGAAACACCTTTAACAAATAACAATACTCTCATTACAAACTTTCCAGATGAAGCTATCATGACCTTTGATGAATCCCTAGTGTGGAAGTTATATTGTGATAAATCATTTAATAATCATTGATCAATATTACATATATTATTAGTTACTCATGATGGTCATATTATTCATAAATCATTCTAGATTGAAATCCCTTGCATAGACAACACCACATATTATTAATCTCTCATAGCTAATCTCTAGTTAACAATATAGTGGGGTATCCAAGATCTTCTTATCTTTGGTGATTCCAAACTTATCATAAAATAAGTTTTAGATGAATTAAAAGACAAAGATGATCATCTAATCCCTTAAAATAATATGGTGGATAGACTTAAGTTGTATTTCCAATATATATAGTTTGAATAGGTACCTATGACAAGTAACAAAGTAAATTATGCAATGGTAGCAATTGGTTCATTACTTGATCTCCAAACTAAGCATAACCATTTTCTTGTCAAGCACTTATTAACACCAGCATATGATATGCCTAATTCTAAGATGTTTTTAAAGGTGGTTGGTACCACTTCCCCATGGTACAATCACATCTATCTATACCTTCATGATAACATCATCCCACCCAATCTAACTCATAATCAAAAGAAAGATTTTATCCAACTCACTTCATATTTCACTATCCTTATAAATGTTTTATATCTAAAAGGCTATGGTGGAATTTTTTTAAGGTGATTGAATTCTTAAGAATCAAAATTATCCATTAAGGAGGTTCATAAAGGAATATGTAGTGCTTATACAAGTAGTGTAGTCCTTTAAAAAAAACATTTACACATTGAATAATACTGGCCTATGATCAAATATATTTTTTGTAAATATGTAAATAAGTGTGTGTTTCATGAAAATCATGGTGAACTTATCCAAATTATACCACAAGCCTTATAACCTATAACTACACATTGGCCATTTTACACAGAGGGGCTAGACCTCATTGGTCAAATCAATCTCAATTCCTAATATGGTCACAAACATATCATTAGAGCAAAGGAAAACCTTACTAAATGGGTTGAAATCATGCCTTTTACTTATGTTACTAGAAATCAAAATTTCAAGTTCATTTTGAACCACATGATATTCCATTTTGGAATCCCATCCGCTATGATTTTTTATAATGAAAAATATTTCAAAAATAAAGATGTAAAGTCCCTATGCAACACCTATCACATCAATCATAAATGGTCCTCTCCATACTACTAGCAAGGTAATGGACAAGATGAATAAAATCACAAAAATATCCTAAAAATATTTAAAAGAGTTGTTAATTAAGTTGGCCATGACTAAAACCTCCAATTATATCCTACCTTATGGGCATATTTCAAAGGAATATGCACACCCATGAGGTCAACCCCTTATTTCCTCATTTATGGTACTTAGTCCATATTACCAATCAAAGCTGAGCTTTTAACCATCCACATCTCCTTACAAAACTTAATTCATGATGAATTATTTTCACACTTCCTACTTACAAGAGCACATACTCCTTGATGATAAACACCTTAATGATTTAAACCATCTACGAGCCTTTCAAACCTACCTTTGTCATAACTATAATAAGAAAATTAAATATGAAGTGTTATAAATCAAATATCTTATCCTTAAAAAAAACATAGAAAACAAATGCTGATTGAGAGATGAAATGAAAATTTGAACCTAACCAGTTGGGTCCATACATCATCATTGTAAAATATGGATATGGTGCTTTAGAATTAGTTACATAAGATGAATAATATTTTGATGAGCCCATGGACATCATGTATCTCAACTATTTCTATGCCTAAGTCATTATAGTGATAATAATAATAATAATAATAATAATAATAATAATAATAATAATAATAATAATAATAATAATAATAATAATAATCCATCAAAAGTGAAAACCATTCTTATGGAACTTTTTGCAAGTACCATGGAGAAAACTAATTTTTAGACACCACATGTAATTCTTTGTCTATACACACCCTAGTTATTTGGGGGCATCCCATCACATTATTCACCATTATATGTGTATAAACTCTCCACTTATCCTCATGCACTTGTATAAATCCTAATTTTAATTATATATGACATGTTAGTTTGTGTTTTGACCTTCGTAGTTGTGTAAATAGTCATTACTCATGTTTTTATGATATCTTGTGTATCATTTCAAACAATTCTTATGCACCAATCTAAACAACACTTTCATATATAGCCAGACCCAACATTCATATATCAACCTATTTTCTATTGAAATATACATTCATCAACACTCATTTCTTGGGTATGGAATCCATTATCAACTCATCATAATCTTAAATTACATCATCACTTATTCATCCATACCCTTTCATTAAGAAAACTACATTTGGCTTGATATCCCCAATTGGATTATGTAAGCAACACTTAGATAAATATGGTCTCTAAGGTTAGATCAACCACCACCAGATAAATGTGGTATCTAAGGTTAGCTCAACCACCACCACCAACATCATCCCATTATCTCAATCACACACCTTCTCAACATAGTTTCACCTTTCATCCAACTCAAAACCATAATATATTTGCCCATATTTACATATCATTTGTCCATTAATCTTTCATTGTAAGTTTTCCTCATTGAATGTTCAACATTGTCATAGATATCAATTTTCAATGTGTTTACCTCTAGCCAAGATCATAGGTATAGTCATTTAATTTCCTGTGCTTATCAACATGTTGCTTATTTACGTTAATTTGTAATTTTACTTGGGTGCTTAGTCTGTTATTTACATAGTCAATTGTTTACTTATGTATATACTCCTTTGTTTACTTTTACTTTCTTAGTCATTTAGTTTGCTTGGTTATTTCATTTTCTTTGCTTAGTCACTTAAATTTTTATATTTTTCTTAGTCATTATCAAATTTATCATTTTTGTTGGTTTAGTAATTTACATGGTTTTTATTATTGTAAACAAACTTTTTTCCTTTTTTTCATTATTATTTTTGTATCTAGATCACTATGCATATAAAAAATGGTGTTATTATGGTATTTCATATCATGATGCACTAAGTCTTACACTTATAACTATATTAGTCCTTATGTATATAACATAATTTTCATCATGATTTTTCAAACCATTAGTGAATATTAATTTATGTTATATCAAATCAAGATTGTTCAACTCTTTTTTCGGATAGATACTGGGCTTGAATGGATCCCATTCTCATAAATAAAAATAAACATAAAAAGTAGTCATCTTGATTATTATAATTTTCTAATAAAAACTATAGGCCAAAATCAAGGCAAGGCCAATCTAGTTGGCCTACCATACAACTACCGCATACCAAAAAGAAACATATTAAACAAACTAAAAATGCCCAAAACATACACAAACCAGCCAATTGAGATAAAAGGAAATACCAAAAAAGTTTACCTGTGAACAAAAAAACCATTTCCACAACATTAACTATGTATTTATTATTATCCATCACTACCACATCATCATTTGGGACTCCAACTATTGAATAACTCTCAAAAACTTTCTTCCTTGACCCTCGAAGCCTAAGTTTGACACCAACTACTAAAGCTACCACATGATTGATTTTAAGGCACCCTTGTATAGTCATAGTATCCACTTATCTATAAGTATTTACCAACCAAGGAGGGCTTTTATCCATACCAAAAATCATGAATTTGGATAGAAGTTTCATGGCATCCACATGAATTCCATTGTGTCTAGCTTCCTTCAACAGTGCCAATTTCAAAATGGGGCTATTGGGTTGAGCCATAGGTGGCATGGTCAGGAACTATCCTTCTCTAGACTCACTACCACATACCTTCTTTTGTATATCCTCAAAAAAACCAACCAAAATCATAAACCTAGTTTCTAAAGCTATGAAAGCTTAAAGTGACACTAAACCATTACCATTTGAGCTGGAGTCTTTCATTATCTCCACAAAGGTCAAGAGTTATACTCTAGTGAAAACACATTCATGCTTTATCTGAAAATATTTCACCTCAAATAAGCATCTTAGTAAAGTTTAGAGAGAGTGAGAGAAATACCTAGATGAAGAGGGTTTAAACTATGAGGTTTAGCCAAAAAAATTAGGTCTACTTTCACAACAAAATAAACTGTCTACTTTCACAAAAAAAATAAATTGTCTCCTTTCACATCAAAATAAAATATGTCAAAATAACCTTCATGTCTACACCTAAATGCAATATATGTGATCAAACTTAGTATTTTAGTAGGCTTGGAGGTAGATTCCCTCCTTGAAAACATTTTAGTCTAGAATCTATCACATCAAGCAAACATAGTTTTTATCAAATATTCTACTTTAATTTTATATAAAATTCAATAAAATTTGGCATATCTTTCACATTATAATTCACTAATAATTTTTAAAATACAAGTTTGAAATATTTTATTCTACATATGATTTTCTTACAATTTCTAATAAAATATTTATTTTATAAAATGTTATATTACAGAATTAAGTTTAAATAGAAAAAGTATCTTTGAAAGTGGAGCAATGCCCCTACAACCATTCTACTTTTTTAATCACCTCCTTGCCATTTCATTTTTGTATTTAAATGGGTGACCTTGAAGTAATTGGTTAAACATGGTTTGAGGAATCTAAAAATTGAGAATTTTAAATGCTTCTGAGTTGAAATGGTGGTTTCTAAGAAAAAAGTATAGTTATTAAGATGTTAAAACTATCAAGCCTATTGGAGAACTATATTGTGCAGGAAGTTGCGCTTTCAGACTATGATGAAAGCTATGGTGAATAGGTGTTTAGTTTTAGCCTGTTGTTCCTTTATTTCATTTTTTAACTTGTCTTCCAAATCATATTTCTCTTGTCTCAACTGATTTCAAAAAATTTCATTTTCCTCTCTCACCAATCCTATTTCATAAATCTCATTTTTCAATTCTAAAACCATGGCTTATAACTTCACCTTACATGTATCTGATGACTAATTTTATCTACTCAACTTTTTATTTACTTCCTTAGCTCCATAATTAGATTTTTTTAAATTGTTTTCCAACTCATCTTTTTCTTGTCTTAATTGAGTACAAAATTCTTCATGATTTTATCTCAATATTATTGTTTCATTAACCTAATTTTTTAGCCCTAAAACCATTATTTCAAAATTCACCTTACAAGTATCCCACAAGCATCCACCTTTAGTAATTTTTACATGCAATTTCTTAGTCACATTATTGCATTCTTTTAGCTTCTTTTCCAACTCACTTTTTTCTTGTCTTAATTGAGTTTTCAGGTAGTCATCTTTAGAAAATTTAGCCTCTTATTCCATTATTTTATCTTTCAACTTGTCACACAATTTTTTAGTTTCCTCTCTTTTCATTCTTGTTTCATAAAGCTCATATTTAAGTTCAGAACTATGGTTTCCAACTTTTATCTCATGACAACTATTATTTAGTCATCTTTTCATTTACTTCCTTAATCCCATCATCATCTATTTTCAACTTATTTTATAACTCATCTTTTTCTTTTCCTAATTGAACACATAATTATTCACACTTTTAGCTCTATTTTCTTATTTCACTAATCTCATTTTCTAGCCCAGCAATAATGCTTTGAAAATTCATCGTATAGGTTTCCTGAGTCTCATCATTCAACTTGTTTTTCAACTCTTCTCTTTCTCATCTCTCTTGGGCAATTGTATTTAGTAAATGTTGAATCAGTGTCTTCAATTTTTTTACCTCTTTATCTTTAGCTAGTTGTCTCTCATCTTTTGCATTTTGTGTTACTATTTTTTTTTTTTTCATTAACATGTGCATTAGGTTGATTGGTGCTCTCCAAATTTTCCACCCCATTATCATTATTGGTTGCTTTGTTATCCGTGGAAATTTATTTTATTAGTGAAGGTTCATATTTTCTTTCTTTTTTTATTTTCCTTTCCATTTCCCTTCACTATGTTGTTCTAATCCCCTCTATAAAATACAACAAAATCACTTCTAATTTTCATGCAAAAAATAGTTCTCCAAATGATCTATGTTTTCAAATTCTCATCCTTTATAAAGGAATTAAAATAGTATGTTAATTTTAATGATCTATGTCAACAAATTCTGATATTAGTATAAATTATAGGCATTGAAAGGAGGTTTGTATCCCTTCTACTTAAAAACTCATTCATTTACTCAAAGCATTAGTAGAAATTAAAAGTATATCTTTCCTAATTTTGGTTATGAAAAAACTAGGAAGTCATCAACAACACATTAAAATTTGTTTCCAACACTAAAAGAAATGCATATATTGAGTATGTTATGTTTTATTTATTTTGAACTTAGTTGTCATCTTCAATTTTGAGAAGTGAATATTTGGCATATGTATACAAACTAATTTTTTTATTAAAATTATACACTATATTGTTACAAATTAAAAATATTAAAGATTTGGGTGGTATAAGACATAACATAAGTAAAAATAATAAATGTTATAAAGTCATTATTTTTAATAATGAAGAATATCTTACAATTTTTGTTAATGAGAAGTTGATTATTATCTATTCAACTCTTATATATATCTAATTTTAGGCTAAATAGGTATTGTTTGAGTTCCGACACTTGCAAGAACTACTCAACCAATAGAATATTGGTTTTTACATTATGAACTACATCCTCCTAGAATAATTGCCTCATGGTTCCTCTCTTTTAATGCTTATGCACCATTAGAGTTTCTCTCACAATGATAGTCACTTCTTCATTCCTCCTCCTTGAGGGGCTAGAGTGGGGGGTAGAATTCACCATCACTATGTGGGAAGTCCTATGGTGTTTTATTATGATGGATATCCATTATATATGTGGTGGTTTGGTTGTTAATTATGTTCAAACCCCTTCTAGTTAAGGCATCACTAATTCTATGACACCCCTTAAGACCATTTAGGTTGGTTGGGTGGCCCCAAATCATCCTTCAATTGAGCCTTCTACTTGGAGTGCCCAACCTCCCAGCTAGATGATTGTCCTCTATCACATTTTAAGGTTAAGGCTTGTGCCTAAGGATATGTGTTAAAATTTGTTTTGATACATAATCTTGTGGACTTTGGGTTACCATGCATAGCCAACATTTTTTGTTCTAAGCCATTTTTTCTTATTAATATAGATTTCAGGTCATGCATATCAATTAGTCATTTTATTTTTGTAATCACATTTGATTTATTATTATTTTTAATTAATAATATTTATATCAATTCATTTGTATAAAAAAAACACAATAAGAAATACCTTAAATATAACCCTTGGAATAAAATAGGGTTACAACCCTAGGCCCACAATACACTTAATAAAAAATTACAACATAGGTGATATCAATAATAACCATAAATAATAGTCCACTAGAGAAACCCAACTCATTAAAGGAGGAATTGGAAGACTATCTTGCTAATTCCCCCAACAAATTCCATGGGGATGTGTATCATCAGGTATGGATCTACAACCATCTTGTTTAGTGTTTTCTTCAACATCTTCCTTTATACATTGATGAGGGTGTGAAACAACCAATGATAATATAGGCATTTTACCTTACCCATATCAACCAAAAGGCCCACAACTAGCATGCAATGTAAGCCACCCTCCATGGCCCCAAAGAAAATCTACAATAGAGAGGAAGAGGAGTAGAAAATGTAGAATGACTATGTGACCTTTGTTGACTCCTACCTATATCCCTCTACTCTTGTTTCCTTTTGGGAGGGTAGTGAGGGGAATTTATGGGCAACTTACTAATAGTATAAGGGGTGTTACCCTCATGGCCAATAAAATTTCAAAGGTGTTTCACCTCCAATGCCACCTTCTTTAATTACAACTTGATTAATATCATGAAATTTGAAATCTTTTATATTATCAATAGTGATTTAACTATTGTGGGAATAATGGAGTAGTATTCATAATTTAGTTAAGGGTTTGAATTAATAAAATAGTACAAAATATTGTAATAAATACAATCCTAATTTGTATAATTATTTTTCTTTTTTATCTTTGTAAAAATAGAAATAAATAAGGAAAAATATAACTTAGCTTAAAATTATACTAAGATGGATGATACAAAATTTTATACTAGCTATGTAGGACTAGGAGTGTGTCGTGAACTTGGATCTTGATTTCATTTGGTGAAAGGATAGGAGCATAAAAAATAAGACACCTTGGGGTTTAGTGTTGTAGTCCAATCCTGCCACTATTGTCCAAACTAGTCATAGAGACCTAAAATTTTCTAGGTTCTTGCATTGTTCCTATACGAGCCTATTTATGAAATATTGAGTGTTGATTGTTGACAGAACTCACTATAGAGCTGATTTAATCTTAAAATTCTAACACTTCATTATTCTTGATAAAATTATGTTTGAATCACTTTAGAAAGGGGGGTTAGTGTGTAAGATGTATTAAAGGTGTAATCCATACCCCTTGTGTGGGCATGCTACCTACATACAAATACTCTGAAGAAGGATCAAGCAATTTATATTTCTCCCACCTAATGTGATTTGTATAATAGTGTGATGCAGATGAAAAAAATTCAAATGAAGAGTTCTTAAGGTGGCTAGGGACTAGTATGAGGGTTTGAGTATGTTTTCAACTATGTTGGGTGACTTTATGCAAAGAATAGGAAAGTTTACCTTAATGCTTTGTTTATATTCTTCCTTGATTTTTAAGATTTGTCACCTCTTTTTGTAAATGATCTTTGGATGGTATTTTATATGGAACAATTAGTCATGGGTCAGATGTGTTTGTTCTAAGCTGGCCCAATTAAGGATAGTGATTAGATGAAAATGACCACTAGGCTCAAAGTGTAAATGGATAATATCACAAGAAATAGGATACCTTTGGGTCTGATGATATAGTCCAAGTATGGAGTTCTTATCTTATAGGCTCAAGACCTAGAAGAATAGGATTTGCATAGGAAATATAGTTTGGTTGAGGTGGAATGATCATTCAAAAGGTTTTAAATGATTGGTAATGAGTGAAAAAGATGTCTATAAGGGTCACAAGATCATGTAAAAAGGACCTATGGATTGGGTGTCACAAGCCACACTTAAACTATAAATTCTAACATTTTATATGAATACATTCCCCCCCCCCCCACACTTTATTCTAGTGATGAATAAAGTCAAAATACTAGGATAAAGGAAAAATAGAAAGCATACCTAAACTTACTTATAAGGGTGAAGCCCATGAAGATGTGTGATGTTTAGCATGCATAGAGAGATCACAATGTGAAGCATAAATATGCAAAATAAAATAAGGATTAGATCAATTCTTACTAGACATGCTATGTTTAAAATAAGAATGTAGAAAGGTTGGGTAAAAGAGAAAGGAAGAGAAAGGAACAAATACATCTCATTGGGTATGCAAACCAATATAAAACCTATTGTGATGTTGAGTGATATTGATTGATTTTGTACCAAGAGTAATATCATTAATGAAGTTGAGTGCTCAATTCCTTGAGAGTGGCTCAAGATTACAAAGGCTATCCCTTTGGATCCATCATCACCCATTAAGTGAATCCATATGATCATGCGTGTGTTAATTAATGTTTGGACTATGTGTCCAATCCCTCTAAGTAGGTGGCTCAAGAATACAAAGGATAACTAGTCCTTTGGCTCCATCATTGCCCACTAAGTATGAATCTATGAACTGATAATAGTATAAATATGTGTCTTATAAGATGGCTCATGAATCCCATGAATTCTCAATAATCTGACAATGTGGTGTGGGTAGTTGAATGTGCACTAAGAACTAGGCCAATCTTTGCCACTCCAAAAGGTCGAGATTAGGCTTGTATGAAATCCACTCCAAAACATAGAATTAGGCTTATATTAAGGCCACTTCAAAATGATGCCAACCACCTATAGATGAAATAAGGCATGTAACTACTAAGAATAACTAGGTAATGAACTGAATTGGAAAGAAAAAAAGGCAAATGTGTCATGCACATTACCCCCAATCACTAGTGTCTGTAACATGGATTCTGATCTAAATGTTTCACCAACTACCCAATATAAAACTAGAAGTGAGAGTCATGATATTGTGCATGATGCCCCTTATATATGGATACTTTGAGTAAAACTATACTAAACCTAGTCAATCTGAACTATATTGTAACTAATCTTACCTTTTTGTCTTCTTCTAAAAATTTTGGGTTTTTTGTTTTTTTATTAGGAACACCAAAAATATGACACTTTGCTATCCAAATCTGTAATCTAATTCCAGTGCTCTTATCATTTTCTATTACTAATCACTATTATGTGCTTCTCACTATTTTTTGTTTTGTTCTATCTATTTTGGGTTCTAATTACTATTCTAAGTGTTCTAAAAATTGACTTTTGACCGATAGAGAGATTTGATCTCTATGAATGATTTTCCTTAGGATGTTCAATAAATCACAAACCTTGGTGACAAACATTATTAACTACTAGAGTAAGAGTAGTGACTCTTTGTGCATGCTTACCCAACCTTTGACCTTGATAATCAAACCATTGTAGATTATTTTGACCAAACCCATACTGTTTTGAAAGTTGAGCCTCATTTTGGAGATGTAGATTTACATTTTTTACATGTTTTACCTATGCTTGTGGCACTATTTGTTTCTCTAATTTTAATTTTTCATCCTTTTGTTGTTATAAATTATGCTTTGGTAACCAATTTTATATTGTTTCTAAATTTGGCCCTTTATGAATCTATTATTGTGGATTGCTTGACTGATTTACCTTGTATAGGGTCCTCATTAGCAACTATCTATTGTATATGTTTTTTCAATGCCAAACATGAATATGTGTGATACCCATGCATTCTATGATATGCATAATAATATCTAGATCTTCTCACCAGATGTAGAGGATGTATTTTGATCAAGTTAGATTTAATCATTTTCCTTAATACCTCACTTGAACTCTTATTTTATCTTTGAATGTTTTTTGAATCACTAATTTTAGAGTTACTTTGTTGTGATTTCTTATTTTGATATGTAACATTTCTTGCAACCAATTGAATAGTTGAAGGCGTATATACATGATTGACACTAGGGTGCATTTGAGGCTTTTATATTATAAACTAATTTTCTAATGTTTTGATATTTTCATGTAATAGTTGATTCTACATTTGTAAATCTAAAATTAACTTGCTCATATTAGTGATTTGATCCCTTAGAGTCTCACAAGTGCAAGCCCTAGTTTCTTTCGATTGAAATGTAAGCACATATGTTGAAGAGGATTTGAACAAGATATATGATAAATGTATGCATTAAGAACAATAGTATAGGTTCCCTCACTTTTTGGAGGGGTGATATCATGGACCTGGTTAGAGGGAAAGAAGCTATCACCCTCTTGGGGAAGAGGAGGAAAAGGAAATTATTTCATATGCATAAGATATGACATTGAAACTTAACATTTAGTTGTTATCTTATGCAATAGATACTCTAAGTATGTAAGGTTTTTATTCTTAATTGAATTACACATAATAGAGAGATAACATGTTAAATAAGTAATGAAATATGAAATATATTTGAATTGGTCTTAAAATAGCATGTACATATGTATTTATATCATTTTTGAATTCATGCCAAATGAAAGGAAATAAACATGCAAGAGAAAATACAAAAAAAATTCATAATCAAATCATGATTAATACGATTGGAATATTCAACTCAATATGCAAAAATAAGAATTTTAATTTTGAAAACCCTAGGCTAGGGTTTGAAAATACCAAGAGCTAATATAGGCAACTAAGGTTTGAAAGAAATAAACTTTAAAATTACTATGGTAAATTTTAAAAATTAAATGTGAAATTATTATTCATATATGAAAGAAAAAACATAAAAATAGTTCTAAAATCAGCAAGTAATTTTCCCTAGAGTTTTTAAGGTTTTTTGTGTGCAAATGAAGTAATTCGGGTTCACCAAATGATTCAAATATTCTGGGAATAATGGAGTTTGATTCCTAATTTAGTTAAGGGTCTAGATTAATAAATCAATACAAAATATGGTAATAAATATAATCCTAATTTGTATAATTATTTGTCTTCTTTTTACCTTTTTAAAAATAGTAATAAATAAGGAGTAAATATAACTTAGCTTGAACTTATGGATTGAGACGGATGATGTAGGGGTTGAAACTAGACTGTACAGGACTAAGAATGTATCATGAACCTAGATCTAGATTTCATGTTCAATGAAAGGATAAGAGTGATGAAAATACATGACACCTTAGGGTTTGATCACTATAGTCCAATCCTACTGTTATTGTTCAAACTAATCACAAAGACCTAAAACTGTTTTGGGTTCATTTACACTATTCCTATATGAGCCTACTCTGTGAAATATTGAGTGTGGATTATCAACATGGAACTTTATTATAGATGCTGATTTAATCTTAAAACTTTAACCCTCCATCATGCTTGATAAAACAATGTTTGAATCACTTTAGAAATGGGGGTTAGTGTGTAAGATGCACTAAACATGGAATCCACACCCCTTGTGTGGGAATATTTCCTACATACCAATACTCTGAAGAGGGATCAAGCCATATGTAATTTTCCCACCTAATGTGATTTGTGGAATAGTGTGATACATATTTAAAAATGTCAAATTGAGAATGCTTAAGGTGGCTAGGGACTAATATAAGAGTTTGAGTTTGTTCGTATCTATGTAGGGTGACTATATCTAGAGAGTAGGGAAGTTTGACTTAGTGTTTTTTTTGTATTCTTGCTTGCTTTGTAAGATTTATAACCTCCTTTATAAATGAGATTTGGATGGGATTTTATAGGGAAGAATTGGTCATGGGTTAGATGTGTTTGTGTTAAGCCAACCTAATTAAGGATAGGGGTCAAATGAAAATAACCATTAGGGCTCAAAGTGTAAATGGATAGGAGCACCAAAAAAGGAACACCTTTGGGTTTGGTGTTATAGTCCAAGTATGGCACTCCTTTCATATAGGCTCAGGACCTAGGGGAACAAGATTTGTAAGGAAAATATAGTCTGGCTAAGGTGGAATTATCATTTAGAAGGTTTTGGATGATTGTTAATGAGTGAAAATGATGTCTATAAGGGTCACAAGAGCATGCAAGAAGGACCTATGGATTGGGTGTCACAAGCCACACTCAAACTACCAATTTTGACAATTTATATGACTAGAAATAGATAAATTTCTATGTAGATGATCTTTATTAAAAATATATACATGAAAAATATGACAAATTTTATTGATTCTTACAAGGAGCATAAAAACATCCCTAAGAGAACCATGTGATAAGAAACGGTTTTTAGAATAAAAGGATCAAAAAATAAGTGTATCTACTTCCATGCTTTTTGAGGTCTAACACAACCAAAAATTATGTAACAATGTAATCATCTAAAAATGTCACTTGAATACCAAGATTTTTACTTCAGACCACCCATCCCTAGCTTAGTCCTAGACCTATCTTAAGGCCTATTTAGACTCTTATCTACATTTTGTATGGGTTACACACATCCATAGACATCTCAAAATCAGCCTTATAACTTTCCTTATGCATCCTTATCCTTGGTGCCTCATGTTATTCCACTTTGACACTACCATCATTACTAGACACTAGTGCCACAATGTTATTGTCTTAATTGGGTGCTATTTTAATTTCCCTTTTTTAGCTCCAAGATATATATTTTCAAATCGTAAGACACATAGGGCCATACTAGACTTATTTTAAACTATGCACAAGCACCAGAGCAATATATATATGTGAATTTTATCCCTTTATCCATTAAATGGAAATTACATGCAATTATACACAAAAAAAATCAAAACAAGTTATATACAAAAAAGGTTATTAATCCATATCCTTCCCTACTTATACATACATTCATCTACAACCCTGATAAACTTAGAACCACATATCCTTCCCTACTTGCACTTGCCCCAACACTTAGGTCAGAAGAAGCACATCAACCTTGATCCCTCCTCAACATATTGGTATGTAGGCAACTCTCATCACAATGGGGTGTTGAGGATGTCTAACCTACCCAACTAACACCACACATTTTTTTCTTATGCCAAATTAAATTCCCTAATCACTTAGAGGTCTAGGGTTTTACATACAAAATCATTTACAATAGGTTGTAGACAATAAATTAGGGTTTGTCCACATAGAAACATGCTTGGAAAACTTAGACATAGGTGCTCCTAGAATCTTATAATAGTTCCTACATAGAGGACACTAGTGCCAAAACACTACTATCTAGGGTATGGCACTATTGTCGAAGAGGGTCTTTAACATGCCTGGATCTTATTTTCAAAACTCAAACTAGATCATATACCAATTTTTAGCTTCTTAATCCTTCATCTAGGTAGTTTTCAATTAAGTATTCATTTGTCTCCTTAATTGTTATTATTAGAAATATCAATTTATCTCTTTTTTTTCACAAATTAGTGGTTTTTTATTATATATTTATACCCTGATTTACTTTAATTAGACCCTTAACAACCTATGGTTTACACTCCATAAACTATAAAATTTTATTTCATTTGGTGAACTTAACTTATTTCAAGCACATTATTTAAAAATATAGTACACCATTAGGTTTTTCCTTCTTATTTCCAAAATATACTCAGTTTTTAGTTTGTAGCCTTTCATCATGATTATCATGACAGATGTAATTTTGTACTTTTTGTTACAAAGTCTTGTGGCTTGTCTCGCATGCCTATTACCCACCATTTTTAGAAATATTCACATGTATGTCACTCTTCTCATGTATTATGTTAGAACTTAGCTTATTTCACACATTCATCTTCCCTCTCTTAAGTCCCACTTTTATGTGGATCATTATTGCATGGATCACTTTGAGTTACCTCTGTTTACTACTTGATGATAGAGAACTCAAAGGACTCCTTTTTTTGCCTCCACCTTGACCAATTGATTACCTTAACTCACATCTCATCTCTAATACTCACCCTCAATGAATAGTGGATCATGCAGTTAGAGTTATTACTAGAATGAATAGGATGCCTCCTCATCCTATATAGGAACAACATAATCCCACCATTTCTCCTTGTCCCCAAAACACTAAAATGGGACCTAGGGATCAACACAAAGAATTTGATATTGTGGATCAGTTGAAAAATACACATATTAAGATTTATAAATTATAATTACTCAAAAAGGCAACCATTTTCAAATATATTATTTTTCAAACACTCAATCACACATATTTGCCTCATGATGCAGATCCAGCTTACTAGTCATCTATCATGAACACTATCAAGGACATTGGGGATATTATATCTTTTCAAATAAATATTTACACTCATAATTAGTTATTAATTAGAATCTATCACTTTTCATTTAGGCGCAAATCAATACCACCACTATTAAACAAGTTATGATTGAATAATTCTTAATTCTCACCCTCTAGTAAGATGTGGGGTAGTTATCTCTACTTGTTTTTTGTCGTGCAGGATTCAAAAGTAGTTTATTCAATAAGGGTATCATTCCTTTAGTGATTAGGAGGGAAATGATCTCATAAATATCTTATATTTTGGTCTTCTCCTAGTTTTTTTACTTGAGGCCTTTATTTTCTCTTGCATGTAGGTCTCATGTGAGCTAATGCTGACCATAAAAAATTTGTATGACCCCATGGATTCATAAATAACTTAATTTTGGCTTGAACCTTTAGGATACTAGCTAATAGGTAGCTCAATGTGTGAAGTATTTTCCTTAGGACTTAGTGTCTAAAAATTAATCTATATTCTATCCATTCAGGCTAAAGGCAACTAGATAGTGGTACCATGTCAACAATATTCATTTTGTGTAATAGCTCCATAGTTGTCACTTGCACTTTGGGCCGTTCTATCTTAGGTTTTTGATCCTTTGGATCCCATTAATTTGCATTATGTTCTAAGATGATCATAACCATGTCATTCTTAATTTTTTCGCTCTAATTGATTGCTATATATAGGTTTGGACAGTCTTCCACTTGGTGTTTACCTTGGCAACACCTATTGGTGGGGTATGTAGGGAAGTCCCTATGATAGTAATCTAGTGAATCAAACTTATATTAGGTGCACAGTGTAAATATACCTCCAAAACATCCATGGATTCATCCTTTATATCCACTTTATTTCTTTTAACCATCACTCCCTTATTTCGATGACCTACTTATCATCTATCATGCTTGACATTCATGGGGCTACTTATCATCTAAAAAAGCAATTTGGTGTTATATTTATATGTGTCATTGACTATTATGACTAAATATTTAATTTAGTACCCCTATTAAATAATCTAACATGAATCAAAGTGTGTACAAATTCTAGGGATATCAACAAAGCATCCCAAAGATGATTTCCTATTGCCAAACATAGGCATGATCATAAACTCCACTACTATTCATTAGATGTTGTCTCTCATGGAAAAAAATTAGGTTACAATCAAATCAAAATAACTCTTGAAGACCAATATACGATTGTATTTATGACACCTTTTGGCACTTTATGTTATCATGTCATGCCTTTCAATCTCAAAAATGTTCAAGCTACCTATCAAATACCAATGATGATGATGTTTCATGACATGCTTAATGGCATCATGGAAGACTTTGTACGTGATATCCTTGCAAAATCAAAATCTAAAGAAAAACATCCTTTAGTGAATTGTAAAATATTTGAATGGATGAGAGAATGAAACCTTCACTTAAATCCAAATAAGTGTTTTTGGGGTTACTTCAAGAATTTATTTTGGGTTCATAATATCACATCAATGTATATATTGGGATCAATATTATAACAAATCTCAATTTCCAATGGGTTTACCTCTATCCAAGGTCATTTTCATAGTCATTTACTTTCTTGTGCATGTCAACATTTATCTTATTTTTGTTTATTTGTATTTTTACTTAGGTGCTTAGTCTTTTATTTACATAGTCATTTGCTTACCTATGTACATACTCCTTTGTTTACTTTTATTTTATTAGTCATTTACTTTACTTGGTTATTTCATTTCCTTTGCTTACTCACTTAATTTTGTCCATTTAGTTAGCTTAATCATTTTAGAATTTATTATTTTTTATTGGTTTTAGTTATTTACATGGTTTTTATTATTATAAACATATATATTTTATTCTATTTTCATTATTTGTTTTTTAATCTAGATCACTGTGCACATCATAAATGGTGTTATTATGATTTTCTATACCATGATGCACTAAGTCTTGTACTTGTAACTCTATTAGTCCTTACATTTATAACATAATTTTGATCATAGTTTTTCATACCACTAATTCATATTATTATATGTTATATCAAATCAAGGTTGTTCAAATCTTAATTTTTAATTAATGTTGTAATTATTAGAATCCAAACAAAATAAATAAATAGTGGTAACTTCTTAAACTATAAAATCAAACATCAACATGTTTTTCATTTTTCTACCATACTGAAAGGATTAACATGTGTTGTAACAAATCAAAAATAGAAAATAATAAAGTGAATATGTAAATCATAGCTATCAAATAAGTCATCCATACATCATACACCCATGACATAAATCAAATACCAGATAAAAATCTTGTCATAGTATATAAAAATACAATAATACATCTCAAAATATGTATATAGTGATCAATCTATGTCTCCTTTCACTCTCAGAAGGTGGATCTATAGGGGGTCTCATAACATGTTGAAATGAATGCCCCATAAATCTCTCTGATGTTTTTCTATGTCTTATCATCAATGAAGCAGTCTTCCTATCTAAGTGCTCTCTATATGATGGTGTTCATTGTTCTAGTAGTATCGCCTGATCATATAACTCTCATCACATTATCCAATGCCTATACCTCTCTAGGAACTATAAGTATCTTCTTTGCCTCATCCAGCCATATCCATAGTACATCTCCCTAATAGAACTCTGTGTTAACCTTGTCTCATCTGAAGTCTGTGTAGTTAACATTTACCTATAATATATCAACCTATATCTATAGCTTAACAATATTAATAACTCTGGTATCACCACATAACTTGCCATAATCTCTTGACCTACTCTATCTCTATCTCGCTTGCCAAAATTTATGATGAATTCACCATTTCTTATAATGAATTCACAATTTCAACATTTGTGAAATGATTTCAGCCCTAATGAATTCGCAACTAATTTTTATGAATTCATAATTTAGACCAAAAATTAATTTTCTAAAGTCAATGACAAATTCATAGTTTTGAGAATTACAAAATTATTTTTTATCCCAAAAACATGCAATAAATGTAACAAAATTAAAATCAAATTTCAAAATTGTCACTTACCACATTCCCACTCCACTCTAGCTATTAATATACTCAAACCTCTTGTTGATATCCATTTTCTCTTCACAACCCATACCAAAATCAATAAAATTCAAGATTCTACTTTACTTTTATATTAAATTCAATAAAATTTGACATCTCTTTCACATTGTAATCTACTTATAATTTTGAAAAACAAATTTAAAAAGTTTTATTTTAAATATGATTTTTTTTACAAATACTAATTGAATATTTGTTTTCTTAAATGTTATATCACAAAATTAAGTTTAAATAGAAAAAAATAGCTTTATAGGTGGAGCAATACCCCTTAAAGTTGTTCCATGTTTTTGAATACCTCCTTGCCATTCCATTTCCCTGTTTAAGTGGGAGACCTTGAAGCAATTGGTTAAACATCATTTGAATAACCTAAAAATTGAGAATTTATAATGCTTGTGGGTGGAAATGAAGTGTAATGCCTATTGTGATTTTAGACTATGAAAAAAGTTATGTTAAACTAATATTCACTATTCTAGGCTCTAGCTACAACTACTGTTTAAATTTTGCCTTGTTAGAAAAGATAAAATTTATCGCTATAATTTCAATTTACAATTTTCCACCCATTAAATCTAGTTTTTATATATAAAATTATATTTTTCTTTTGATAAATTTTAGTCTATGTTAACCCTTCCCAAAAAAATAAAGACAAAATATAATATAAAACTGTGTAAATATTAATATAGTACTAGTTTTCTAATCACCATAAAGTAGCTAAAAACTAATCTTGGAAAACCCACTCGACAATATAATAAAAATAAAAATGTATATTATATATTTTTAGTTAAGGATAAACATTTCCATGATAATTTAATTTGGATTAAAGGCTATTCATTCTTAAAAAAATTAAGATTTGTACTCCCATAAATAATGTGATCATTCATTTTTACTATCATCTACTATAATCCATACTAATTAAATTATAATATTATATAAGCCTTGTAAACTATATATATATATATATATATATATATATATATATATATATATATATATATATATATATATATATATATATATATAAAGAGCCCATAAAACTAATTGTATTAATAAATAAGTTGATCATCATACATAAATTATTATAAAAATAAAATAAAAAATACAAAAATCTTATTTACATACAAATTATTACATTATTGGTAGATTGATTGGTTCCTCATTATTGGTAGACTGATTGGTTACTCATGTTTTTATCATCTTAATTGAGAACACATTTCTTCTTGTTTCTAGCTAAATATTTTTGTTTTATTAAGCTTACATTCCAAACCTACAACTTTTTCATTCAAATTTTTCATACAAGTAACCCACAAGTGCCCATTTTTAGTCATGTTTGCATGTAATTCCTTAGTCACAACATTGAATCTTTCCATCTTCTTTCCCAACTCATTTTATTTTGTCTTAATTGAGTGTTCAAGCAGTCATCTTTAGTAATTTTAGCTTGTTGTTCCTTTATTTCATCTTTAAACTTGTCTTCCAAATCATCTTTCTCTTGTATAAACTGAGTGCATAATTTTTCATTTTCCTCTCTCAACACTCCTCTTTTGAAAAGCTCATTTTTCAACCCTACAATTGTGGCTTCCAACTTCACCTTACAAGTATCCCATAACCATTTTTATTGAGTCATATTTTCATTTACTTCCTTAGCTCCATCATTTGATTTTTCCAACTTTTTTCCAACTCATCTTTTTCTTGTCTTAATTGAGTACAAAATTCTTCATTCTTTTGGCTCAGTATTCTTGTTTCATTAAGCTCATTTTCTAGCCCTATAACCATACTTAAAAAATTTACCTTACAAGTATCCCATAAGCACCCATGTTTAGTAGTTTTTACATGTAATTCCTTAGTCACATCATTGCATTCTTTTAGTTTCTTTTCCAACTCACTTTTTTCTTATCTTAATTGAGTGTTCAAGCAGTCAACTTCAGCAATTTTACCCTGTTGTTCCTTTTTCTCAACTTTCAACTTCTCTTCCAAATCATCTTTCTCTTGTCTCAACAAAGTGCACTTTTTTTAATATTCCTCTCTCAACACTCTTGTTTTGTAAATCTCATTTTTCAATTCTGCATATGTGGCTTTTAGTTTCACTTTACAAGTATCCCATGATTGCTTTCCTCTTGTCATATTTTAATTTATTTCATTAGCTCCATTATCAGATTTTTTCAACTTGTTTTCCAACTCATATTTTCCTTATCTTAAATGAGTAGACAATTCTTCATTATTTTTGCTCATTATTATTATTAATTAAGCTCATTTTGTAGCCCTCTAACCATGATTTTATAATTCACCTTACAAGTATCCAACAAGCACCCATCCTAAGTACTTTTTACATGTAATTCTTTAGTCACATCATTACATTCTTCCATCTTGTTTTCCATCTCACTTTTGTATTTTATTTATTGAGTGTTCAATAAGTCATCTTCAACAATTTTACATTGTTGTTCCTTTATTTCATCTTTCAACTTCTCTTCCAAATCATCTTTATCTTGTTTCAACTAAGTGCACAATTTTTCATTTTCCTCTCTCAATGCTCCTATTTCGTAAAACTCATTTTTCAACCCTGAAACTATGGCTTCCAACTTTGCCTTAAAAGCATTCCATGACCACTTTTCTCTAGTCATCTTTTCATTTACTTCCTTAGCTCCTTCAATAGATTTTTTTAACTTATTTTCCAATTCATCTTTTTATTGTCATAATTGAGTACACAATTCTTCATGCTTTTGGATTGATATTATTATTTCATTAAGCTCATTTTGGATCCCTGCAACCATACTTTAAAAATTCACCTTACAAGTATCCCATAAGCACCCATCCTTAGTAATTTTAACATGCAATTTCTTAATCAAATCATTTCATTCTTCCAGATTCTTTTCCAAATCACTTTTTTGTTGGTTTAATTGAGTGTACAAGCAATCATATTTAGCATGTTGTTTATTTATTTCATCATTCAACTTGTCTTCACAATCATCCTTCTATTATCTCAACTAAGTGCACAATTTTTCATTTTTTCTCTCTCAACAATCCTATCTCATAAGGCTCATTTTTCAACCCTGTGACTATGGCTTCCAACTTCACCTTACAAGTATCACATTACCACTTTTCTTGAGTCACATTTTTATTTACTTCTTTAGCTTCATCAGCTAATATTTTCCTCTTTTTTCAACCCATTTTCTTCTTGTCTTAATTGAATACATTATTCTTCATGATTTTGACTCAATATTCTTGTTTCATTAAGCTTATTTTGCAAACCTACAACCATGATTTAAAAATTCACCTTTCAAGTATCCCACAAGCACCCATCTTCAGTAGTTTTTACATGTAATTCCTTAGTCACATCATTTAATTCTTCTATCTTATTTTCTAACTCACTTTTTATTTTCTTAATTGAGTTTTCAAGTAGTCAAGTTTAGAAATTTTATCCTGTTGTTCCTTTATTTCATCTTCCAAATCATATTTCTCTTGTCTCAACTAAGTGAACAATTTTTCATTTTTCTCTCTCAAAAACTCCTATTTCAGAAAGATCATTTTTTTATTCTATAAATGTGGATTCTAGCTTCACATTACAAGTATCCCATAACCACTTTTCTCCAGTCATCTTTTTATTTACTTCCTTATCTCAATCATTAGATTTTTTTCAACTTTTTTTTGAATGAATCTTTTTCTTGTCTTAATTGAGTAAAAAATTCTTCATGAATTTGGCTCAATATTCTTATTTAATTAAGCTCATTTTTCATCCCTACAACCATGATTTCAAAATTTACCTTACAATTATTCCACAAGCACCCATACTTACTAATTTTTACATGTAATTCCATAGTCACATCATTATATTCTTTCATCTTCTTTTCCATCTCACTTTTTTCTTGTCTGAATTGAGTGTCCAAGCAATTCGATTCAATAATTTTAGACTATTATTCCCTTATTTTATATTTCAACTTGTATTCCAAGTCATCTTTATCTTGTCTCAACTGACTGCACAATTTTTCATTTTCCTCTCTCAACACTCCTATTTCATAAAGCTCTTTTTTTAACCCTACAACTATGGCCTCCAAATTCACCTTACAAGTATCCAATAATTTCTTTTATTAAGTCTTCTTTTCATTTACTTCCTTAGCTCTATCATCATATTTTTTCAACTTATTTTCCAACTTGATTTTTTCTTGTTTGAATTGAGTACATAATTCTTCATGATTTTCATTCAATATTCTTGTTTCATTAAGATCGTTTCGCATCCCTACAACTATGATTTCAAAATTTACCTTAAAAGTATCCAAAAAACACCCATATTCAATAAGTTTTACATGTAATTCTTTAGTCACATCAATGCATTCTTATAGCTTCTTTTCCAACTCACTTTTTTTTTTGTCTTAATTGAGTGTTGAAGAATTCAACTTCAAAAAAATTAGCATGTTTTTATTTTATTTCATCTTTTAAGTTGTTACACAATTTTTAATTTTCCTTTCTCAACAATCCTATTTTGAAAAGATCAATTTTCAACCCTAAAATTGTGGCTTCCAACTTTACATTACAAGTATCCTATGACCACTTTTATTGAGTCATCTTCTCATTTACTTCCTTAGTCCCATCATCATATTTTTTCAACTCAATTTCCAAATCATATTTTTCTTATTTTAAATTATTACACAATTATTCATGCTTTTTGCTAAATATTATTGTTTCATTAAGCTCATTTTGTAGCCCTGTAACCATGCTTTCAAAATTCACCTTACAAGTATTCCACAAGCACCTATCCTTAGTAATTTTTACATGTAATTATTTAGTCACATCATTGTATTCTTCAAGATTCTTTCCCAAATAACTTTTCTCTTGTCTTGATTGAGTGTTCAAGAAACCATATTCAACAATTTTAACTTGTAGTTTTCCTTTCTTTCATGTTTCAACTTGCCTTCCAACTCATCTTTCTTTTGTCTCAACTAATTGCACAAATTTTCATTTTCCTCTCATTTTTTTTATTTTTTTTCATCAAGCTCATTTTTCAACCTTGAAACTATGGTTTCCAACTTCACCTTACAAGTATCCCATGACCACTTTTATTTAGTGATCCTTTCATTTACTTCCTTAGTCCCATCATCAGCTTCTTTTAACTTATTTTATAACTCACAATTTTATTGTCTTAATTAATCATGCAATTATTCACACTTTTGGATTGTTATTCTTCTTTCACTAAGCTCATTTTCCATCCCAAAAACAACGCATTCAAAATTCACCCTACAGGTTTCCCGCAAGTACCCATCTTCAATAATTTTTATATGTAATTGTTGAGTCTCATCATTCAACTTATTTTTCAACTCTTCTCTTTCTCATCTTTCTTGGGTGATTGTATTCAATAGATATTGGTTCAGGGCCTTTAAATTTGTTACCTCTTCATTTTTAGCTGGTTCTATCTCATCTTTTGCATTTTGTGTTACAATTGTTATTTTTTGATTGACAAGTGCATTAGGTTGGTTGGAACTCTCCAAAATTTCCACCCCATTATCTTTATTGGTTGCTTTGTTATCCATAGAAATTTATTTTGTTAGTTAAGGTTCATATTTTCTTTCTTTATTATTTCCCTTTCCCTTTTCCCTTCCATTCACCATGTTGTTTTAATCCCTATTGTAATACACAACAAAAGCACTTCTAGTTTTCTTACAAAAAATAGTTCTCCAAAGGAAATAAAATAGTTTGATACTTGTAAATATATTAAATAATTATGATGAGTTTTATAGAGAGATTGAGGTTATATTAGTAGAAATTTCAAGCATTGGAAGGAGGGTTACATCCATTCAGCGTACAAACTCAGTCATTTACTAAAAGCATTAGTATAGATTAGAAGTATAGGTTTCCAAATTTTGGTTATAAATGAATTAGGAAAGTATGGACAACACATTAAAATTTGTTTCCAACACTACAATAAATGCATATATTTAGGATGCTATGTTTGATTTCCTTTGAGCTTAGTTAGGAGGTTCAATTTTAAAAAGTGAAGATTTGGTACATCTATACATACTATTGAAATCATACATTATATTTTTATAGATTAAAAATATTTAAAAAGGTGGGTGGTATGAGATCATAATATAATTAAAACATATATCTAATTAATGTTATAAAGAAATTATTTTTAACAATGAAGAACATTTTCACAATTTTTTTAATTAATGATAAGGTGATTGTTATCTATTTCACTCTTATCTATATCTAATTTCATGTTAAATAGGTGGCACTCAAGTTTCAACACTTGTATTAATTGATTAACCACTAGAGGAGTGCTTCCTACATTATGACTCACATCTTCCTAGAATAAATATCTCATGGCTCCCTTCCTCTAATGCATATGCATCATTAGAGTTGTTCTCATAATGACAATCATTTCTCTACTACTCTTTAAAGGTTTAAAGTGGGGGAAGAGTTCACCATCATTATGTGGGAGTCCTATGTTATTCAATTTTGATGTACCTCCCTTATAGAGGGGGTGGTTTATTTGGTATTTATGTTGAACCACCTTATGGTTCAGACATCACCAATTATATGGCATACCTTGAGACCATTCAAG
>JARHVA010008434.1:450000-489572 GCA_037957365.1 Torreya grandis
TTGATATGACATCCATTTATAATACATATAATAACATTAGAGTTTTAGATGACATTCCTAGACATGCATTGGGTTCTATTACATTGGATATTATAGTTGGGCAACAAACCCTACCTACATAATTTCAAGTGATGCCTAATTATTTGCACTATAACCTATTACATGGGAGATCCTATATAGATTCTATGGAGGTCAAACTATTTACCTTGCATAGAAGAATATATTTTTTACATGATGGATACTTATACACTTATCTAGAAGATAATTAACCATTCAAATATTGTAAAGTCAATGAGCATACAACCCTAAGTACATATTTATATGTGACACATCATGTTCTTATAGAGTCCCCACCTCACAAGATTATGATTGAGAAGATGCATACATATGGGTTGAGGAATCAGGAACCAATATTCATACACCCATTCCATATCCCCTAAAACATACTTACCTTCACCTGTGATGGAGGAGGACCCTCCTACAGTACAATTATCCCCACCCATAGTGGATGATGGGATTCTCACAATACAATTACCATTAATTATTGATCTAGAAGAAGTATATATCTAAAACTTTGATACATATTCCTAGGCCACCATAGAGGATGATCTAACACCCATTGACATTTATGATTACTTATGTGGATTAATATTCACACCAGTTAGCTATAGAGAGTATAAGATGATTATAAGGCACTTTTACCTTTTCCCACATAGGCAAAACCACTATTTTATAGTCCTAAAACTATAATCCTAGCCACTTAGTTATATTTAGAGGAAAATCCCTCGACATACTTAGTACATATGGTTGCATCTATGGATATTGACCCAATTATATGGGTTTAGGTAAGCATTTCATATGATAGATGACATTGGATTCTATATATATATATATATATATATATATATATATATATAACTTGACATAGGATTGATGGAATTGCCCACAATTCATCACAGATCTATCATGAAATTGTCACAATAAGATGGTAGACCCTTTTATCACTTTCATATGATTACATGACATGATATGGATATATATTTAACATTACAATAAAAATTGGGTACAAGGCTCATGGCACTTCTTAGATTACATAGCCTACACCTCCACCAGTACAAGCACCATGACATAATCTTCATTAACATAGATATTCATTGAACAATCTATTGACTATCCAAGTTTTCATCTAGGAACAATACATCACTCATGTTGTTAGATATGAGGATTCATATCCCAACACTTACACATTGGCATTCTTTAAAACACATAGGACAACAAAAGAGTGATCTATAGAGTGTTATATATTATTAGGATTCCTTAAAACATATCACACTACTAGTTACATCTAGACCAAAGGTGGCCAACACATTACTCTTCATCATGATCACATGTACTCATATACATGTTACACTTGGTAACACATGGTTATAGGGAATGCATACCATAGTTGATATCATGAATAGATGTTTGAATTTCATTCATGAGGGACACATAGTTTACATTTTATAGGATGACTCAAATGAGAGTCATATATTTTATACAAACACACTATAGTCCAATGTGGTTTACCCTGGGCCTGCACATGAGGCTTTTTACATACTAGATCGATGTGTTATTTGAATGCACATAATCTAGACTAATTTAAAGGGTCAAAATTTACTTATACAAATAACATGGTATGATGATCATGATGATGATGATTTATTTAATTTTTGTTAGATTTAGTATCCAACATTAGATCACCTCCCACCATATCTTTCATTTGATTATCCACATCCCATGGATGTGCTCTTAGGTATATAGAGACATTACACTTCATTTGTACATTATCTCATTTATTTCAACATCTACTTATACCTAACTACTTTATTATTTCTCCTTTTACATAGTTTCATTTTCATGTTGCTTGTACATAGCTCATATCTAGAAAATACAAAAATATTATAATATGTCAAAAAAATAAAAACATTCAAATATTTATTTAGAAAATACAAATTATAGATTGTATGATTTTCCATGTTTATAATTATTATACTTGTTAGGTAATACATATGCTATTTATCTTAATATAGTCAGGTTTACCATACACACATGCTTCACTTATTCTTGTTAAGTGTTTTCATGTTGCTTGTACATATCTTATATCTAGAAAATACAAAAATATTATAATATGTCAAAAAAATAAAAACATTCAAATATTTATTTAGAAAATACAAATTATAGGTTGTATGCTTTTCCATGTTTATAATTATTATACTTGTTAGGTAATACATATGCTAGTTATCTTAATATAGTTAGTTTTACCATACACACATGCTTCACTTATTCTTGTTAAGTGTTTGCATATTCTTATTGGACTCAAGTTCACCACACAGATCCAGATTTTTTACTATCTACACATTGGGGGAACATACACATTTTCCCCATTTGATAAATTTGCCAATTTGGGGGAATATTATACACATTTTCAATTTCCATGTTACATATTTCTAATATTTATATCACATATTTAACATATTTACATCTTGATAGTGATCATCTAAAACTACTCATATTTATTACTAACTACTAATACTCTACACTTAGTTTAGGTATATCCTTACTCTTATACAGATTTCTACCACATGTTAATGCATACTTTTATTCTATATTTACTAGTTTAGACTTGATTGTGCCTCTATGTTACTACATCTATTCGATGGAATTTGAATATGCCATTGATCTATAATTCTATGCCATTTCCTTTCATTATATGTATACTTTGGATATGTGTCCATATCCTTGTGTGCATCTTCTTGACTATGTATGTGGACATTTAAACATGTCCTTCCATGTGTATTTATGCCAACTTGATTATTCTTTATGTATATGGACATTTCACATGTCTTTGTATGTATTTCTTTCTCATATTTAGTGACATGTGCCCATGTACCTTGTATTATGTCCCCTTGGCCTACTTCACATGCCTCATGTGCGTTGCATATATTCTTTAATGTATGCATCATGGCCATGACACTTGTCTCTTACTTGTTACAAGCTCTATTTTTAGATGCCATGAGGGACCTCATGCATCTCCCTTTCCTCCTTGGGTTTTGTGATTGACATCATACCCCATCCCCCTAGATAATTCCTTAATTTATTACTCATATTTTATATTCATACACATGATTACATTGTTATATCTATCTTGATAGGCTTGTGAATGATAGAACTAACATACATCATACATTACCAACTTATGCGTAGATTATCTTACATTTTGATGTTATGTATACACATTATATTGTTTTATTACGTATATATCATATATGATCAGGATAACACATATCATGCAAAGATTTTTATTTTGAGGACAATTTTTGCACAGGTTCAACAACTCCCCTCAAAAGAAAAGGCATTCAAATAGGTTTTTTCATAGAGATTAGGCATTTTGACAACATTTATAATATAGTTTCTATCATGCAATCATAGGATATAGAGCTTAGTTTTAGGAAAAAACACTATAAAATAGTCAAATAGAGATTAAAGTTAGTTTGGCATAAAAATAGAATAGTTTCACACTAGCACCAAAAGTGGACACTAGAACCACAATGCTACCATCCAAGGTATGATGATATTATCTAGCAGCCCTAGAAGTATAAAAATCCAAATTTTATAAAAAGTCACAACACTTATAGTCTAGGTTTGCATAGATTCATTACAAATTATCAATTTATATTTAGTTTTGTTCATATTTGCACAAAATCATACCAGTTTGCTCACATTAGAGGCATCATGTGTGGCAAGATTACTTCCATTTCAATTTTAGATACTCATATACAAATTATTACAACTTAACATTGGGATTCATTTCCTTACTCAAGCATAAATTCCCTTAGGTGCATGCCAAAGTTACTAAAAATCATTTAGTTGCTTTGCTTTTACTTCTTAAAGTTCACAAATCAACAACAAATCCAAGGGGCTAAATTTCATATAGCATTTTTCTTGGGTTTTTAAAATGAACAAAAACTTAAACTAAAGGATCTTAATAGCTTGATTATTTATTATGTTACTTATTGTTTTTGCTAAACTAACTTAGTGTGTATGCTATCACCCCATTCTATTTAGGGAACTCAGGTCACCAAAATAATTTATTATTTACTTTATTTGCTTAGTCCAAGCATAGAAGTAATGTTTTTAAAGCACTCCCCAAGATCTGAATGACTTGAGTGATCATAAAATGACCTTAAATTCCTTCAATATTTATTTCTTACTTTTAGCTTGTGTGTAGGAGCTCTCTTCTCCCTCACAAGTTTTATAATGGTGCAGTGACCCAAGGTTTCATCTCCCAACATCATACTAATCTCATTCCATGGTGGGATATACAAATCATGAAATGGATACTATGATTGCTAGGGGGCTGAGTAACTAGTCTCTCTAATCATGATAAAAACATGAATTAGGTCTGGCTAACTAGGGGACTCCATCAAGAAGTATAGGGATGGAGTCATTATGCAAATTAGTAGAACCTTGCATAGTAACTTAGTTGATATGAACTCAATTGATGTGATTGCATCTCATGTTAACCACACTTGGGACCAAATAGAATGCATGAAACTTATAGTTTTTAGACAACCCTACTTGTTACAAAAATATTTTTTACAGAAAGGTGAGTAGCCAAAAGTTCCATGTTAGCGTATGAATTTTTGAGATAAGAGGGGGCCTTAAAATCTTACTTTTCATGTGCATATAATGTTTTAAATCAACAAATTATGTTCTCTTAACAAGGAGCATATCGACATAGATTAACAATATGAAATAACCTTGATAGTTTTTATGGATATGACAATACACTTAGGTATTTTGTATCTATTTATTTTACTTACATTATTTTGAGTCTACAACTATTTTGTTTGTCAAAAACACATCAAAACAAGTCATAAATCAGTCACATGTTTTTACACCTCTTTCACGTAAGAAGTGTTATTATATCTATTTGATACCACACTTTTCCTTATACATTTTCAAAACATTCATTTGTGTCACTAGTTTAAATGGAACATTATTGTGTTACCTATTTCATTTCAAAATTTTACCTTGGATGTTTTAGTCCATATATTTTGCCATGTCATTTTTTTGAAATATCATCATTACACTGCTAGATTTGTTACAATCTCTTGTTATTTTTAAAATGAAGTTTTGAGACTTTGTTATACATCTCTTGTTTCAAACATGGTTATGTTGCCCATTTTGGTCTAGCCTTTTACCTTAGAACATTTAAGTAATTTTACATTTAATATGAATCTTAAAATTTCTAAGTTAAAATAATAACATAATTAGGTTCACATTGAAGCCTCATCTAATTTGAGCTTAGGTTATCTTCCTTTTGTGTTTGGATTATGTTACATAGGTTGGTTTCATATTTAATCTAAAAGACCCCTTGCCTAGACCTAACAATTATTATTTATTTTGATTATTATTTAGAGCATCCCTTTTTAGACATGTGGTTTCCATGTACTTTATTTAAATTTTATTATGACAAACTTTTGAGTGTCTTAGTCCCTTTGTTCCAATAGTTTTTATGAGTCAAACTTAGAGTCTTAAGTGAGCCAATTACCAAGTGTCATCTGATACGATTATCGTAGTTTAGTTTATTTTGAATTCTTATTCAAGTTTTGTGTTTTTTATTCTAGCCTTGTGTTTAGTATGATTATAACCAATTTTAGGCAAATCATTGCTATCTCTTGCTTCTAGTTCACAATCATTAGACTTTGTTTAGACACTCTTGTGACTAGTTATAACTACCTATGGGCAAATTAGTAATTTATCCATAAACAATTTGGAGCCTTTGTGTTTCTTTTGATGTTTATTATAACCATCATTGGGCAAATCAATATCATTTTTTCAGACTAGTCTTGCATTTGTTTTGGTTTACCTTTGCCTAGTTTAGTTGTTTACCCCTTTGTGTCTTTTTTATAGAGCCAACAGTCCTTTGTTTTTAGACCCAAATTGTTTGTTACCTCTAGACCATTTTTTTCATGAGACTTATCTATAGATCTAAACATGCCTCCTTACACATGTAGCAAGACCATGTATAATCCAAACTATGAGAACTTTGTGACTAATGTCCCTTTTGCTCAAGAGTCGTATAACAATGTAACTTATGAGATAGATCTTAATCTATTTTATAACATTACACACATTGGACAAAGGCATAAACCTATTATTCAAGAGTTGTCTAATGATATAGATTATGATATAGATCCCTATCCATATTATAACATTTCATACATTGAATAAATGCATGACCCTTTAGCTTAGTATTTAGTGATTCCACCTTTATATTTAGGCCCTTGTCTTTTAGCCTACATTAGCAAAAAATATCCACAGTACCCAATGATTACCATTCTAGGACCTTATTCTTTAGCCTATGTTAGAAACTAAGCTCCACAAAACCTATGGATTACCATTTCAAGCCCTCATCCTTTAGCTTACAATAACAACTAAACTCTATAGTGTCCATTTATTACCATTCTAGGCCCTCATCCTTTAGCCTATGTAAACAACCAAGCTTCACAATGCCCATTCATTACCATTATAGGCCCTTCTAAGTTTGGTAGCTCATTATACCATCAAGGTTTCACAATTTTGGCTAGAAAAATCACAAGTACCATCCTAGACCTACATCCAATCTTTGTTAAACCCATCTTATATGAGCCTATTTATAAAGAGATGATTATTGAACCACTAATCATTCTTCATACATTTCCAACCTTAACCCATTTTTAAGAATCCAATCCAGTCTTCAAAACATAATAGAGCCAGTCATAACCTGTCCAAGAGTCATCTTTCAAAGAACAAGATGTGTTCAAAATTGATATTTTACAACAAATTATAAACCAAGGCTAAGAGAACCAACCAATCCATGATGTTTTTTTCAAAACACCTATTTGTGATGAGTTAACCTTTCATAAATTACTCTATAGAGTTACCTACTAACTATTTGCCTTTATTCGAGAATTCTCCCTTTGACAAGCCAGTCTTTGTGGAGTTGTCTCTTGACCTCTTTCCTCTCATTAAGGAGTCCCACTTTGACAAACTAGTCTTTGTATAATTACCCCTTAACCTTTTCTCTCTCTTTAAGGGGCTTCATATTGATGAGCCAATCTTTGTTGATCCCTTCTTAGATGAACCTATTTCTAAAGATCCCATTATGACATCATAGGCCATTACTTGTCCAATACTAATCATTCAACATAGCATCTTTGTTACCACACTAGATAAAGAATCAACATTAATGTCTTGTTATATTTTTGAACTGATATCATATTTAGTATTAGAAGTAGAATCTACATTAGTCTTAACATCACATTTAGAGTCCCTTGAATTAGACTCAATTATAGATTAGTTTAAATATATTTTTTATCCTTTCATGATTTTCAAGGATGATTACTTCAGCATCAACACAAGTTATCCTAGTATCTTTTACAAGGATTGTGTTGCCTCTTCCCATTTCATTACCATTCTATTAACACCAACTACCAAAGTCATTATATTGGCATTCCACCTCCCACAAGTGTTGATTAAGACCAAAAAAATCACACCTTATTAAATTGTATCCATGGAAGCATATCAGTTAAAGAATATCATGGGGACCAAAACAACATTCATGAAGAAAAAAATAATATCCTAGTGAAACATTTTTTGAAGCACTACGAGGAAATCAAAGTCTAAAATTAGCATCTTATAGTGAAAACTTGTTCAAGGTGATAGAAGATAATCAAATTAAAAAGTTAATGTTCCTTATTAAAACATTTTTGGAGGTGTTATGGTGCAATAAAGACAACTTTTTTGGTAAAAACTTCTTTGAGGTGATAATAGCTGAGCACAATAGTTCTTCACTATTTGATGAAGTCATTATCAAAAATAATATCAATAAATTTTCCAATATGTAAAATAATTAGATGGTAGTTACTCTCAAGTCCAAATAAGATAAAAATCTAGAGGTCTTATCAAGAACATATTTAGATGTCTTCAACCTCACCATAACCAAAATTATGTCAAATCTAGAATCAACAAAATTATGTCTGTCGTAAAGTATCGATATTCATATATTGCCAAACCATCACACATTCCATTATGTTCCATCTCTACTTTATAAAAATAGACCTTTTATCTAATTTTTATCTATATTTACCATCCTTGGTCTCACTTTCCTTTATAGAGGCTATGAAGATATCTTGTTTCGAAGTTTGGATGAAACAAAATAAATGACCAACAAAGAACACAATAACATTATTAGACTTCAAATCAACAATGGGTTATTGATAAAATAGTTATTGAGAAGAGGTGTGGGCTAGAAATTCACATGATTGACTATTCTGGTTGTATCATATACTAATCAGGACATGCATCTCCATATCATAAGGAATGACATAGCCATTTACCATACCTTGAAATTCACCTTACATTTCCATGTGCCTTACCTCTTAAATTTTCCATTTACCTCACCTTGCTATTATTTCATACCTTTCCATCCACCTTGCCTTGCCCTTTACCTCACTTTACCATCCTTTTGTACATTTCCATACATTTAAACTATATTGACTTGAGATCCTTTGAGACTATGTAGGCAGCACTCAATTTGCATTGAGGTTGGATCGATCACCCTTTTTGTAACAATATATCATTATTTGTATCATACCATACCTTATACCATTTCCACCATGCCATTAAGCCTTTACTAGTTAATTATTTTTACCTAAGCCTGCCTGTCATGTTTGGTCTTGGATCTGACTCAATTTTACTTCAAGCACATTTAGTGGTTGATAAAAAATTTAGTTTTAGTAGTTATTTCAAAATTACATGCTCAACTGTTAGTACATGAAATCATTATGATAGTGGTCCTATAAATTACATCCTTCATTTTTTGTTATGTTTCATTATTCATGCCACTGATTATAACCACCTTTGGGAAATTCAATGTCTCATTCTGTGCTACTAATTATAAACACCTATGGAAAAATTAGTACCACTGACCCTTTGTTGTTGTTTCCTAATTATAAATTCATGTGGGCAAATTAAGAGAAACACTTTTACCATGCATTATCATATCACATTACCATTCCTATTCTATATTATCCCCATTACATCCCAATTTCACCCGAATTTTTATTACCTTTGAATCCATGGATTCTTATGATTATCATGTAATTTTTATTACTTTGCTTTAATCTTTATGTCATATACTAGTTTTGGGGTAGTGTTATGTTGATTTTTTTACATAATGAATTATGTGACAATTATAATTTATTATTCTATACATTATGGATGAATATTTGTTAGTTAGGTATCATTAGTCTAATACATTTTATCACTTAGACTAATTACGTACTTGTCATGAGGTGAATGCAAGATCCTGATAGAGGGAGAGCATCATCGAAGAGGATGGTGTATATTGGATGATTGGTGGATGATAGAGAAACTGATAGTAACCCAGCACACACACAATAGTATAATAAATTGTTGAACTCTCTATTTGATGTAGATTATAGTCATATAAAATTTCAAAACTAGTAGTTTGAGTATGGATTAAGACACCCAATATGTAGGTCCTTCTTGCATGATTTTGTGACCCTTATATACATATTTTCACTCATTACCAGTCATCAAATTTTTTTTGAAAGAACATTCCACCTCAGCCAAACTGTATTCCCTATGTAAATCATGTTTTACCAATTCTCGAGCCTATAGGATAGGAGTGTCATACTTGGACTATAGCATCGAACCCAAAGGTGGCCCACTTTTATTGCTCCTATCCATTTGCACTTTGATCCCCAATGGTTGTTTTCATCTAGTCTATATCCTTAATTATGTTGACCTGGCATGAATACATATGACCCATGACAAATTGTTCCTTGTAAAATCCCATCCAAAGCTCGTCTATAAGAGGAGGTGACAAATCTTACAAATCAAACAAGTGTACAAATAAACAAGGAAAACTTCCATATCATCTACATGCAATCACCCAACACAATTGCAAACATACTAAAACCCTCATACTAGTCCTTATCCACCTTAAAAAATCTTAATAATATTTTTACATCTACATCACACTATTTTACAAATCATATTAAGTGGGAGAACTACATATGGTTTGATCCCTCTTAAGAGTATTGGTATGTAGGCAACATACCCACACAAGGGGTGTGAATTACACCTTCAGTACATCTTAGACACTAACCCCGCATTTCTCAAGTGATTCAAACATTAATTTATCAAGCATGATAGAGGGTTAAGGTTTGAAGATTAAATCATCTCTACAATGAGTTTCATCCATAATCAGCAATCAATATTTCATAAGCAGGCTCATATAGGGATAACATAAGAACTTAGAAAGTTTCAAATCTCTGTGACTAGTTTGGACAATAGCAGAAAGATTAGACAATAGTTTCAAACCCCAAGGTATCTTATTTTTTATTCTCCTACTTTTTCTCAAACAAAAGTCAGATCTAGGTTCATGACACATTCTCAATCTTGCATAGTGAGTTTTAAATTCTACATCATCCATCTTAGTCTATTTTTAAGCTAAGTTATATTTCTCCTTATTTATTGTTATTTTTAGAAAGGTTAAAAAAGACACATAATTAAACATATTAGGACTGTGTTTATTCTTATGCTCTATAATAATTTATTAATCCATACCCTTAACTAAATTAGGAATAAAAATACATTATTCCCAAAAAATTAAAATCATTTGGTGAACCTAACTTACTTTATTTGTGCACAAAAACCCTAAAAACCCTAAGAAAAATTCCTTGTTGATTTTTTGAATTTTTTTTTTTGAATTTTTTCTTGCATATTTCAATCAAAATTTCACATTTAATTTTTATAATTCATCATAGTAATTTTTAAAATCATTTCTTTCAAACCCTAGTTAAACTTACTAGGTCCCTTTGCTTCTTAAGGTATCACCTTACATGTTTATGAACTTCATATAATTTTTACGCATATTTCAATTTGTTGTTTTTAAGACTTTACATTTAATTTATTCATTTATTTCCTTCCATCACATTTTTACAGCTTATTGCAAAAAATTCAATCTATTTTTTATTTGTTTTCATACTTTAACAATGGCCTAATATATTGGTTTTGATGAAACTTATAAGAGGGAACTTTAAGACCTTTTAACTAAACACCTTGATATACAAGATAATATGCTTAAAATACTACAAAAAAGAAAAAAAAAACAAATAATGGTCAATCCTCTCAAACCAAGAATTAAAAAAATCAAATAATGGTCAATCCTCTCAAACCACATATCAACCAGTTGCAAATGACACTATGGGGCAACTATGTCTCAATAACCCCCTATAGTATCCCCACCTTCTTATGTGGCACTACCATTTTTGGCTAGTACATATTTGTCTCCTAACATGGCTAACCTTGTGTTAGAGATAAAATCTCTTCAATCCAAAGTGATACATGTTGATCACGGTTCATATAGACCAACACAAGATTTGGACTATTTTGCTTTACTTCATACACCACTGGGATGCCATATTGCTTCTACACCTTGCCACCAGGTTTTTTTCAACCTAACCTCACTTTATATGATGTAAAGGATGATCTATAGACACACTTTAGAGATTTTCATGTATCATGCTTGGACTATGTGCCAAATGACTAGTTACTAACCAAACTATATCCATAAAGTTTATAGGATTATGTTATATAATGGTTCTATAGTCTACCAAATCTATCAATTAAAGCATTCAATCTTTTATCTTACATGTTCCTATCTAATTTCATCATTAACATAGGTGATAAGGTTTATTATGCCCAAATTTTACAATATAAACAAAGGTCAAATGAGCATCTCACAAATTATGTTCTTTGATACAAAACTATCTTGGCTAAAATGACTAGTCCCATGACTGATCAATAATTACAAGATCTCTTCAAATAGAGTCTTTTGATAGCTTTGCATGAGTTAATAATGTTCAAAAATTTCTCTTCCTTCACTGAGTTATGTCATATACTAAAGGAAAGGGAAGTCAAATTAATTTTAATGGGTAAATTTAAGTACACAAGCATATCAAAAACAACAAACAAGAGTAATAGTAAAGTTCCATACAAAGTAAAGGTTAATGATAGAAAAAGTCAAAATCAACCTATAGTTAATGTGGATTTAGATCCCCCTTAGTGAGTGTTTTAATCAGTGCCTCCTTAGTGAGCCTTTTATCAATCTACCAGTATCTCCAACCAGAGTCTTACAATAACTATTGGAATGTAATATCATATCTCTCCCTCACATACGTGAAGTTTATATGAAAATTCCTCTTCCACATAGATATGATTAGAATCAATTTTGTGATTTTCAAAAGGAACTAGGCCACACAATTAATAGATGCATCAATTTGAGACACAAGATATAGGATTTGATAGATGGAAACCTTATTGATTTTGGCACTCCAGTTGAGCTTCCTCAAGCAAAGTAAACATAGGACAAGGCTCTAAATTTTTTATCAAATCCTTTTCCACAACATTATAAACAAGAGATAAAGGACACATCAGGTTTTCACCATGCATATCATGCACACCCTCCACTAGATACATACTAGGCACTTCAGTTGAGTCATATCCTTTAAACAACATGATTGGTGTGTATAATTCCAAAGCTCTAGCTAAACCTTTGATCTCTTTCTCAAAGCAAGATATAGTTGAGTATGATTTAGATTACCATGTACTCTTTATCAGAACCTACATTAATCATCATCCCATTCATAGTTTTCTCATAGACAATGGATCCTATGTGAATATGTACACTATGACATTACTTTAGCATTTGGGATATTCAGAACAAGATATTACCTTAGCATACATAGTTATCAATGGATTCAGTGGGCACATAAGGAGTTCATTGGGTGAAATTATACTTCCTCTATAGTTTTTTCCAACACATTTGGCCACACCATTTACTATCATTCCTAGTGTAAGAGTCTTTGACATGTTTCTTGGTTGACCATAGATCTAGAAACTTCATGAAATACCTTCTATAGTTCATAGATGCATGCAATTTATTAATGATAATTAGGTTGTTATAGTTGATATAGTTCTATATGAGTAACCAATCCCCACCTCAAATTCATATACTACTCGAAAGTCACAAATTTTATCTCCTCCACTAGTTACGATTCTTACTCTAGTTTAGATTTAGACACAGTCGAGGCCTCCCTTGCCAACATAGAAAGTCCATACACTTCCACGGAGGCCTCTTTTAGAGTGACCACTACATCAATGATATTTTCAAGACTCTAGATATTTTCCATCTATAGCATTCATTCCCATGGTAGTATCATTAATGTCTCATGAGTTTACACATAGAGCACATATTTAGAGAACTTCTACCACCAAATAGGTCCCTACGATCCCCACAATTGCAACCACTTCTTAGAGTTATAGGGGGACCCCACATTCAATTTATACTATAGATATTTCAGAGCACTTATAACATACACAAATTTCAGATTCATAGTCTCAACCCTTCAATTTTGCTTCAAGATCATGCATGATCCCTCTCCTTGATACAAGGCACCATGATAATGAGTCTCTCATGAAACTCATCGATTAGTATTGTTTCTTTAGAGTCTTTGTTGAACATAGAATCTTTTCACTTTCTTGTACATAGTTTCCTTGTGATTGTTTATATATAGCTTATCTAAAAATACAAAAATATTCAAATAACTCAAAATACAAAAACGTTCAAATAATGCAAAATACAAAAATATTCAAATAACTCAAAACACCAAAAAAATTTCAATTATAAGCATTATCCATGTTTTACATTTATACTACCATGCTAGAATTACATTTTGTTGTTCTATGTTATTTTTTTCAATTTATCTACATTAACATGTTTCACTTGATCTTCTTTGAGTGTGTGCAGTTATACCTAGATCTTTGATTGTTTCACTCCACCCATTAACATGGCATCCCACTTTTACATTTGAGACATACATTTACATATGTACTCACCAGGGGAATCTTCTACATGACTACACTATCCAATTTATGTTATTACTACACCACACACTCTATTTATTATGTTGATGTGTATTAATTACTAGCCTACACATTATTCTATCGACACTCACTAGTATATAACACTTGTGTATTTCTTAACATCTACCTCATCTTTTACTACATGTTTTTATAATTTCACTTCTTTCTTTGATTAGTTAGATGCAATAGTATTTACAACATTTACATGCTTTCTTTTCTTGATTTGAGTAGCTAGATGTGATTTCATTTCTCTATTCCTAGTTTTTACTCTTATGTGAGCCTTAAGACATTTGCCAATATATTTTGCTTGTACTCTTGTATATTTTTTTGGCCCTCATGCCAATCTTGTTTGTTTTTAATTGTATGTGTATGTGGGAATTTGAACATGCCTCATATGATTACATTTATATTTTGAGTGACATGTGCCCATGTTCCTTATTTTCTTGGCCCCTTAGCCACTTTTGTATGCTTCTTGCTTCTTGTCTTGCATGTTTGTTTGCTTGTTTGATTCTCAGTTGTTTGCAATTCCATGATCCACATCATGCTTTATCTTGCCTTTTTAGATGTCATGATGGACATCATGCTCCATCCCTCCTTGAAAACTAAAATTTTCTAATTTTATTTCATTAAATTGTACATTTTATTACATTGTTACATCCATCTAGGCATAACATTGTTGATCTAAAAATCTCCAATATAAACTGTAGTATATCTTTAAACATATTTTTTATTATCATTGATATATCATATATTTTGTAGTATAACATACTTGTAGGGCTATTTATTATGAGGGTATTCATTATAAGGTCTTCATTCCTACCCTCAAAAGAGGGGGAAATAAATAGAGGTTTTGTCATTGAGATCAGAGCCTTCTATCGATAAAAAAAATCAGTATCCAAAACACTCAGAATAGTAACCAAAACCTAAAATAGGTAGAATAGACTAGATAAATAGTGAGAAACATAGAACATTGATCATAAATAACAAAGGACAAGAGCACCAAAATTGGATAATAGCATTATATAGAAAAGTCTCCTATTTTTATCACTCTTGCCCAAACAACCAAAAATCTATAATCTCTAAAAATAAAGAAGAAGGTAAGATCAGTTACAGTTTTGTTAGCTATAGTACAATTCAAATTGACCAATTTTAGTAAAATTTTACTCAAAGTATCCAGATATAAGGGGCATCATGCATGGCATGATGACTCTTCTAATTTTAGATTAGGTAGTTGGTATAACTTTCATATCAAAATCCATGTTATAGACACTAGTTATTATGGCAATGTGCATGACACATTTGCCTTTTTTTTCTTTCTAAGTTCAGTGCATTACCTAGGTATTATTAATAGTTACATACCTTATTCCATTTATAGGTGGGTGGCATCATTTTGAAGTGGCTTTCATATAATCTTATTTCTTAGTGTTGGAATGGCTTTCATACAAGCCTAATCTTCACCTTTTCGAGTACCTAAGATTGGCCTATTTCATAGTACACATTTGGCTACCCATACCATATTGGCAGATTACAGAGCATTCATGGGCTTCATGAGCCATCTCATATAGCACACATTCATACCATTATTAGTTCATACATTCACACTTAAGGGGTAAAAATGGATCTAAAGGACTAGATAGCCTTTATATTCTTAATCCACCTACTCAGAGGGATTGGACACAACCCAAACATTGATTAACACATATATGATCACATAGCTTCACTTAGTAGGTGATGATGAAGCCAAAAGTCTAGCCTTTATATTCTTGAGGCACTCTTACATAATTGAGTACTCGGCTCTGTTCATGATATTACTCTTGGTATAACATTACTCAGCATCACTCAACATCATAATAGGTTTTGTATTGGTTTGCATACTCGATGAGGTGTATTCATTCCTTCCTCTTCTTCTCTTTTTTACCCAACTTTTATACATTATTATTATTTTAGACATAGTGTGTCTAGTAAGAACAAATCGACTCCTTATTTTCTCTCTTAGATTTTTTCTACATGTTATGCTCTTTCTACGCACACTCTTCATTTCACATATTCATGGTCTTCACCTTTATAGGTAAGTTTAGGTACACTTTCTACTTTTTTATCCTAGTATTTCACTTTGATGCATGACTATAATAAAAGGGGGGAAATGTAGTCATATTAAATATCAAAATCGGTAGTTTGAGTGTGGGTTATGGCACCCAATCCATAGGTCCTTCTTGCATGCTTTTGTGACCCTTCTAGACATCTTTTCACTCATTACCAGTGATTGAAAACCTTTTGAATGATCATTATACCTTAGCCAAACTATATTCCCCATGTAAATCATGTTCCCCTAGGTCTTGAGCATGTAAGATATAAGCGTCATACTTGGAATATAGCACCAGATCCAAAGGTGTCCCATTTTGTATGCTCCTATCCATTTGTACTTTGAACCCCAATGGTCATTTTCATCTAATCCATATCCTTAACTATGTTGGCCTAGCATGAATGCATCTGACCCATGACAAATTATTCCATATAAAATCCCATCCAAATATTACTTACAAGAGGAGGTGACAAATCTTATAAATCAAGCAAGAGTACAAACAAAGCACTAAGGCAAACTTCCCTATTCTTTGCATACGGACACCCAAAATAGTTGAAAACATACTAAACCCCTCATACTAGTCCCTATCCACCTAAATCACTCTCAATTATCATTTTTACATTTGCATCACACTATTGCATAAATCACATTAAGTGGGAGAACTACATATGCTTTATCCCTCTTCAAAGTATTGGTATGTAGGTAGCATGCCCATATAAGGGGTGTGGATCACACGTTCAATGCATCTTACATACTAACCCTCCTTTTTCAAGTGATTCAAACATCATTTTATCAAGTATGATGGAGGGTTAGGGTTTGAAGATTAAATCAGATCTATAATGATTTTCATCACAATCAATGCTTAATATTTCATAGGTATGCTCATACAAGGACAACACAAGAACCCAAAAATTTTCACATCTCTGTGACTAATTTGGATAATAGTAGAAGAATTAGACAACAATGGTAGAATTAGAAAATAATATCAGACCCCAATGTGTCCTAGTTTTGGTGTTCGTATATTTTCATTAAATGAAATCTAGATCTAGGTTCACAACACATTTAAAATCTTGCACAACTAGTTTCAACCTCTACATCATCCGTCTTAGTCTAGTTTTAAGCTAAGTTATATTTCTCCTTATTTATTGCTATTTTTAGAGAGGTAAAAAAAGATAAATAATTATACAAATTAGGACTATGTTTATTCTCATATTACGTACTAATTTATTAATCTAGACCCTTAACTAAATTAGGAATAAAACTCCATCATTCCTAAAAAAGTTAAATCATAGATAGTTTGTTTGTTTTGAGTGCTTATATATTTTTCTATGATTGTATTTTGGTTGATGCTTATTAGGATCTAATTGTGTGATTTCATGTCTAATTATGGTGCATAGATTTACACAAACAATGTTATTATATGATCATATATCCACCTTGTTATTATATCATAGGAAATTAACCTTAGTTAAAGTATTTAAATATAAGTGGCATTAGTCTTATGCTATAATGGAATTATTAATTTGGCTTAATTAATATTTTAAAGAGATAATTACCTATTAAAATAAATTGAGGAAATTTAATTATCTAGTAAATGTTAACTTAAAGTGATAAAATCCTTTGCATGGAATTCATTAGGATTTGATGGCAATTAATCCTTTTATTATGACTCAAGTGGACTTAAGTTATTTATTAACACAACCTAGAGCGAGGATTAAAATCATGAATTAATTTAGAAATAAATCAAACTCAAATTTAGGTGAATATAATTGATTGTTAAACTAAAATAGCAAAGTGGCAATTTATGCATTTTTTAAAGATTAAAAATAATAATAATAAAGAATGGAGATAAATTAATAATAAAAATAATGGGAAATGAATGGTGACTTCTTCATGTGTGGTAAAATGGAAAAGAAAAAATTATGTGAAGGAAGTAGGATGGGTTATGCCAAGAGGAGAGAATATGATTATAATAAGAATAAAAAATAGGTACAGAAAAGGAGAGGAAGACATATACAATGAAAAAAGTTATAAGGATAGGTAACGAAGAAAATAAAAGGAAAATTATGACATAAAGGAAAGAGAAGAATAAAAATTAGAATACAATGACATAGGTTAGATGGAACTAGTTCAAATCAAGTTTTTTCCAACATTCCAGATATATAGAAGGAGTAATTAAATTCTCCATGTATATCTATAGTTTAAAAATAATGCAACAATTTATATAGTTTATTAAAATGAAAAAAAAAATGATCTGAGATGTTAAAAAACTATATTTATAATTGAAAAGACCTCTCATATGTATTAAAATGGATATCAAATCATATATATTAAGTAGGCAATGTTGGAATGGTGTCACTTCAGTAGGCAGTGTTGTAGTAGAATTATAAATAGTAATAATTTTGTGGTAAAGAACTACTATTTTAGCAACTATTATTAGATTTATAATTTCAATGATTTAAATACTTCCAATTAAAAACATCAAAACAAAACACACATCCATGATGAGACATTTAATATTCTAATTATTTAGTTCATTTTAAAAACAAGTACAAAACTAAGTACATAAATTAGCATACAAGATAACTGGAGAAAGATTCAGAAAAATATTTCTATTATTTAGGGCACCAATCTTTGCACAGTTTTAATTACAGTCTCATTGTGAATGAAATAGTAAATGTATGAAGGAAAATATGTTTCCTCTTTAATGAAATATCTAATTAAGAGTGGAACTTTATTTTTTGCCTTGAATTTCTGTAATACAGTTTGAGTTGAGTTGCATAGCTCACCCAGGTTATGTTGTGAGCCAAGTTACGCTTTGAACTTGAGTTTCATTTTAAGAAATGAACATGTTTATCATAGGATCCTTATGAGAATCATAATACTTATGATTCTAAATCACTTATTTTTAATTTCCCCCTTAATCCAAAATCAATCTTACAATGCTTTGTATATTTGGTTTGAAAAGAAATAGTAAATCACTAAAATAATAAATATTAATTGCTAAGTGTTTAAAAAATAGAGCAATGAGTTTAGTAGTTGAATATTAAAAATAATGTTATTTAATTATGTAACATCCACATAACCAAATCATTGAGGATATAAGAAATAACCAAGTAATAGTTGCTTTCTAGTAGTTGATGTAAATATTAATCAAATTATAAATCATATTATAAGAGAAAATAGTATTTGTCATGCTATTGAAGATACTATTTATTTATTGAGTATTTGTATGGAGTATAATATATTATAACCTAAGTACTTGAGATGACCAATGCATGGTCATATCTGTATTTACGTAGTTATATTGGTCTTTTGGTAAAGTATTGGAATGTATTTATATTAAATTATACATAGTAATATGAGATTTTAAATAATTTATAGCCAACATATTTTATTGAATCCTTGCCTATTTAGATTCAACTAGTATTACATTTAACATGTAAAATCATTGAATCTAGAAATATTCTAAGACATATCGGGATTCTATATCTTAGTAGTTCTGATGGAAATATGGACCTAATATAGAGGTAGTCGTAAAATAGAGGAGAGAGGTTATATAGTTTAGCCCAGGCATTGTGATCATATATAACGAGATAAATAAAATATGTATATTCTTGGATGGTATATATTCTAAGTCATGCTGAGATATCTATAAGAGTGTTTCATGTCAATTTGACTTGAGAAAATCAAAACTTGTATTTAGGCAATTTATTTATGTTAGTACTAGATCTATTAACTTGATTATATGACAATAATGGTTGATGAAACCATGTTAATTAATTGGTCATATTTTGAATGACTATTTAAATTTAGAATCCATATTTGTATTTTGGTAAGTAATTTTAAAAATAACTAAAGTGTTTGAGGGTGTTCATATAGAAATACATCTATATGTGGACTTGGGTATTCATATAATTATATAACTTACATAGGTACATTATATAATATGCCTATATCTAAATTAATAGATTGATAATAAGATATAAGATTATAATAAATGAAAAAATTTCAACCATATGAATACTACCTCTTGCGTTAAGGTCATACAAGGTATAACTTGATTTAGAGTTATCCGATATTATGATAACTGTTAGTGATAAAAAACTTATGTGTAGGTAAGACTATAATAGTATTGATATGTTCAAGTGTTTATATGATTGATAGAATTAATAATGCATCATGATGTGCATATATAAGTTATGTTTATTTTGAATGATAGTATGCAGTTTAAGTGTAGGGTATATTGGGTGGTATAACAAATATTTTCTTAATTATTATGTATGATTGTGAGTCTAGTTATTCATGTATGATTAGGGTGATCATGCATAATGATCTATGATATTATGGGATATCATAGATATTTTTCATTTGAAATTTATATACTAAAATCATGTTATAACTGGATGGTACATATAGTAAATGATATGTCTTGCCCACATCTATGTAAATGTATGTGTGTTGTTTACTTGAACAATAAATTTTGTGATAATTTGTAGGACATTATGTATGAGTGCATACAAACTTGAGAGTGTAATGAGTTCTAAGTTAGAATTTTATGTGTTCATGGAAACTATGACTTACTTTTTAATATTTAGTTACTTCAATATAAGCTTATGGTTCCATGTATTTAAGACTACTTTGTATGTTCGATTGTGGAAAACTAGTAGTTATGTCTTAGAATACTATACTATGGTAATATGGGGGTGTAGTATGTTTGAAAATTATAATGGGAGTTAGAATATATAGTTAAATGTGTATTTTACCTAGGTGGTATAAAATGTAGTCATTATTTTCTAGTATGAGTTAGATAATAATGTAAGATTCATTCTTGCATTTGACAGAATAAATGTATACTTTGTTTACTCCTATGTTTAGTATGTGTTTTGATATGATTGTTAATATGATGTAAATTATATAAATCTTATGGTTAAATTATGTATAGTGAGATATTATTTTTTTTATATGTATGATTTACATGTATGTTCAATATCTTACAATAGAATAGGTTTTCTATGACATGGGTACTTGCTTGTTACTCTGGATTCTCGCACCATCGCTATCTACTCATCCATGAAGGGAGGACCATTACCTAATGGGATTAGTGTGAGGGATAATTGGTTTATGGTTGGTGTGAAAAACCACTCAAATTATGCTTTCCCTCCCCACAATAGTACTACCTTTAAAACAACACTTGAGATTTCCATAGACACTAAAGAGGTTAGGAACTCATGCTCCAGAGAGTATCTTATTTTTGTACATTGTATTAAATTCTATTTGCTATTATAAAAATTATCATGAATAATTATAATTATCTATTTACTGTGGATTGATAGATATGGTTGTGTATTATACTAGTAGTGGTTGACTATTTCTAATTACTTTTTATGATTGTATTATGATGCATTTTCATATATTGATAGTGATCAGTGACTATTAGATGTCACATTTTTAATTAAAATTATCACTCTTGGAATATTTTTGTATGATATAATTATATTCTCATGGTGTAATCTATTTATAGTTTGTTAAAAAAAACTTTCACATATTTTTCTAATTATAACCCAACAGGGTTGTTATAGTGCCATTTGTTTAATTTACAAACTTGTTACTACCTAGTCAATTTGCTCTGCTATAAGGAATAAATAAAGTGACTTGGGGTCTCATTTTGTGACTATTTAGGTACTTATTTATTTATGTTGAGATTAGTTTAGTCGCCCCTTTACCACACTATTGTCATTTTGTGAGAAACCTAAGCTAATGCTCTTGCCATTTTGTAAATTGGTCTATTTTGTACCTTGTAATTCTTTCTTGAGTTGAGATGCTTAGAAATAACACAAAAATATTCAAAACATTTCAAAATCATAAAAATTAGAAAAATCAATTTAAAATCTCCTAGAGAGATATAAATCCCCAAAAACCCATAAACATTTATCTGATTTAAGCATAGTCATCCATCCTCGATCAACCCTACTAGGGTAAAATCTGTTATTGTTTCCAATCCATTCCATAACCATTATGGGTATGGCCTCCCTTAACATGTATCCTTGATAAGAGGCACTATCCAATTTATAATTTTAGGCTAAGCTCATACCTTTTACCTTGTTGAGGTAAATCAAAGCATGCAACTTATACCATGATATCTTATCCCCATGTGCTATTCCATTACAAATATCCTTGCTTGGGGGAACCACCTTTTTATCATTCAATTAAGCTTTTAAATTTAGATATTTAATTTGTTAATGACAATATGCCTTCTATTGCTTTTACTTTCAAGTTTTTTGTGTGTGTGTTTACTTAGTTACTTTTTTCCCTATTTGTTTTCTTTCATTATTATGACTTGAGTCAATCTATATGCATTCATTAGGTGATTCCTTGTGCATTGAACATCAATCCATCCATATTCATATGTCAACATTGTCATCATGGTTTTTTATCATTAGTGTATTTATTTCAATTTTTAATTGGATTGGAAGTCAATCCTTATACACATTGTAATCCGATCACCATGGTGTTTTATATCATGTTGTATACCATCACATGATACAACAAAAATTAGGTTAGGTGATCTTAAAAGTAATGGTTCCATATAAACTTATCCTTATTGACTTTAGCAAATCCTCCCACCCTCCTTGATCAAATCAACCCATTGAACATTTTGGTTGTATCAATGCTAATAAAGATGAGCATCTACACATTGGTAGGTACAACCAAATTATTCACATTGATCAATTGTTATTCTCCTATTATATTCCTCATTCCATTTTCTCCCACTTTTGGGTGAACTACATTGGCCTAAGGTTTATTTATAATATGTAGGTATCACTTAGATACATGACGTATCTCAGGTCAGCTCGGCCACTATTATTCTTCCAATATTCTCTTTCATCACTTTGTACATCATTGTGTGCCTAGTTTTTTATGGATTATCTAGTCATTATACCATTGCATCTATGTTTGTGCCCACTCATCTTTATTTTATGTTACATGTTATATCCTTGAGTTCTAGTTTTCAATCTACCCTACTAGGGCACAACTAGTTTTTCATGTTCAAATATACCCTATTGGGGCAAAATCATTATTCAATCCAAGTCATCAAAATGATTATACACACCTTTGGGAAAATAATTATTTTGATCCACCCCCCCTACTAAGGCACATTCTTGTCCACTTATTATAAATACCTTTGGGAAAATCAATGTCTCAACCTCCATTACTAATTATAACTACCTTTCAGAAAATCATTACTTTTATATCAATACATAAAAGAGTTATCTTGATTGGATTAATATCATTCATGGGTTAATTTAATTCTATTATTTCTTATTTTCAAGGCACCATCCATCAATTGTATGTGTCAGATACTCACTCTAGGCGGAGTCATCATAGGCTTCTCAAACTTTGTTTAGAGCATCATTATATTCTTTTTCTTCTTAATGGATTTTTTAATATTTGAAAAGACATTACTTTGCTTGTGTCTCGAAACACCTTCTCAAATAAGTTCAAACTATAGACACCCTATTATATCCACAACTCATTTTGAAATAGACTTCAGACTGATTTCTACCAAATAGTGCAAATTAAGCAAATTAAGCCTAGGAATCACTAAATGTCCAAATTTCATCTGCACATTAGACATTATTGCTTAGAATCATATTGAAGCATCCCTATTTAGGGTATGACCCTTTATTCAATAATAATCTCTCTCCAATTCATCCTCAATCAAATTGAGACCTAGCACATTAATGTTTTCAAGCAAAGGTGAAGGATAACCTTACATAAATTTAGAAAATGCAATTAACCTGATCAAAATTAATTAATTGATAAAATGTAATTAAATGCATAGTTGAAAAGTCTAGGGCTAATTAGTGAATATTTATTTTTATAAATTCATATATCTAAATTTGATGGCATCAACATGACATCACATAAATATTTAAAATCCATAGATTTTGGAATTTCCTATTTTTTAAATTTACTAATTAAATTTATTCCTCAACTCTCATGACAAGTGACCAAGTGGATCATGAAGAATTAATGAATTAATATTTTTGAAAATTAAAAAATTCAACCACAATGTATTCTATGAGTTATCAATCCACTTGTAAAATATCAATAAATGGGTGGGAGACATAATTATTCTTGACCCATGTCTCTCACATGGCCCTCATGATTATCTTTAACCCAACCTAGAGTTAGCCTAAATCAACCCAAGGTTAGACTAACTCAACCAATGTTATTTCTAAACCTAACCTCCCTAAGGTTAGAGTTGGTTATCAGACCTATAAATACAAGTGCTCAGAAACCTCTAAACCAATCTTATTAGTGTAAATAACTAATGTAGAAGTGCCTATAGGATATATTCACATGCCAAGTGAAAGCCATGCTAAATCAAGTCAAGCCAATGTGAAAAAGGGTAGATTATGCATGTGCACATTTATAAAGACTCTATTACCTAAGATCCAAGCTCTAGCCATGACAACATGACAACAAGTTTTCCAAGCTCACAAGGAAGGTAAGTATTTTATTCTAGTTGTAGTTTTTTTTTTCTTATTATTCATATCTCCCTCTAGGTCTTAGGGTTGAATTATTAATTATTTATGTGGTTTTTATCTATATTTATAACACTATACTAACTATTTATTAGATTCCTTCAATACAAACACAATGGGAGCATTTTTAAACCCAAATGACATTACATTGTAACAAAGGATTCCCACTTAATTTCAAATGTGGTCTTAAGCTTATCCTCTTCTGTGATTCAAACTTTATGTTATCTATATAATCCATCTATAAATGTACACATTTCACACCTAGTAAACCCTTTGAGTATCTCTTTAGTGAAGGGTGTCAAAAAGGGGTTGGTAATGAAAGAATTGTTAAATACCTAATAATCCACACATGTCCAAATGTGTCCATATTTATTGATACTTATAACCATAGGACTCACCCAATCATACTCATCGATAGGATTAATGACTCCCACACACAATATGCTATCAATTTATTCCTTAACTCAAGCATACAAGATGGGATTTATCTAATAAAGCCTCTTCATGATAGGTTGAGTGCCTTATACCAATTTTATATGCATTTTAACTAAATAATAATGCATGCCTTTCATTTATATATAGTTCTGTAGGAAGACATCTAGATATTCTTTCAATATCTCAAACACATTATAGATCTCGGTATCAAACTAGTAGTCACCCATAATATCCATCTTGGGTGCATCCTCTATGCCAATATTTCATTGAATAGTCTAGAGTGGATCCAAGTATGGGTAGTTTTCATCCTTTATCATGTCATTAATATTACGTGATTTGTACTCCATGTGCATAACCATATGATCAGTCGACAGATCAGAGCTGACACCTTGATCAACCCAATACATGACTTTGTGTTTACCCTTACAACTTTTTTATCTTAATGTGTGGTTTAGAATTATAGTATAGGTTTAGGTGGTGGAGAGGATTACTGAATATTAGGTTCATAGAAAATAGCTAATCTCTCCTCCCACATGCCATATATGCATCTTATTTGATATTTAATTGGGGTTGGGTCACCTACTATCGCCTAAGGCATGGTTTGTAATTATTCTAACCTTTTATGGTTTTAAAAGTGTATATACTAAGATTAAAGGTCTGGGTCTATTGCTAATATGGAATAAAATTTAAAATTATTGATTTTATGGAACTTTCCCAAAATAATAAGTTTAAGGAGAAAAGGAACCTTTTTGGAGATACACAGAGTTTATTGTGGATTAGGGTACTAGAAATGATTGAGTAGACATAGAGGAATCTTTCATACCTTGACTTCTTGTCGAGATATAGCTTTGGACAGTATCACCCCTCTTAGTAAAGTAGCACCATGTGGTACTAGTGTGTAGTTCTAGTCCTAATGTCTTTTCTATAGTGACTGTATGTAACTTTCAAGGAAGTTACATAAGCTTCTAGAGGTCCTAGAGGTGATTATATGTTGTGTGGGGGTTTGTCTATGCCACTATTTTGGCTGGATATTTTCTAAACCCCTAATAAGTACCTACACACATGAAATAATGAATAAATTAAATACAAAAAGAAAGAAAAAACTAGGTTGTGGGATGTTATGATTGTGTGGAGAAGAACCCCTATTATCCTAATCGCTACCCACATTAATCATAATGCCAGGGGTATTAGATTACATGTAGTTATACCTTAGGGAATACGTGCCATAAAATTACATGGTATGCTATAATGAATTTTTTTGGTGCCCTTCTTTGATCAAGCATGAAAATTTTTAGGTGTGAAAACTGAGAAGTATGTAGAGTATTTGAGTTATACTATTGGTTGATTTTATGTAAATAAGGGCCAAAATAGGAATTGCTAGATGTAAAATAAATTGTGAGGATATTTATATAGGAGGATATCTATTTTGAAAAGAATACATTATTCATTGGTTAAAAAGTCATGAAGAAGATATAAAAAATTTAAGAGAAGGCTCACATAGGGGTTAGGACTCAAACATACGTGAAATGGCATGTCAAACAATAAATCCAAAAGTGGACACTAGCACCATGTGGAGCTACTATCCTGAAAGTGGCACTAATGTCCTAAGGATCAAAACATATCAAAAAGTAGGAAATATTAGATAAGGGGCCCTAGGAGTAGGAGAAGGTGACCTATGACTATTGGAAGTGTCAAAAATAAGGAAAATAAGATATAAGAAAGATCAAAGGGCTCAAAATGACCATGTGAATAAAGACTATAACCATCACTAAGACTGTTATGTAAAAGAGCAACAAAAGAGATAGTACTTGTGGTTTTTTGACAAAATTATGGTGTTTAAATTTGCTCCTTTTTATTCTAGTAATGAAATTAACTAAAATTAATAGAGTAAAATAAAATAGGAATGTGTACATGTGCTTACCTATGTGAATGTAATCTATATTTGGCCCACTTCTTGGCTAGAGAAGTGGATAAGAATTGGAGTGTAACATGTGAAGGGGAGACATGTTGTGTGAATGACCCCTATATTGAAACTAAGTTTGTAAATTGAATGTATGGAGAAAAAAGGCTTACTTCCTTCCACTCTGAATCTAAGTATGTAAATTGAATGTGTGGAGAAATAAGACTCACTTTCCCCATTCTAGTATGTAGACTGAATTCATAGATAAATAAGGCTCACTTTCCCCCATTATGAATCTGAGTATGTAAACTAAATGTGTGAATAAAAAAGTCTTGCATTCCCCCATTCCAAATCTAATTATGTAAATTGGGTCAAATTTAATGCTATGGATCAACCCCTATAAATGATCTTGTGACCAAAACTAGTGAAAACCTAGTGATGATACTGGTGACAATAGTGGTGATGATACTGAGTGTAACCTGATAAATCTAAAAATGGGGACCAAGAACATGCATTGTGCATTGTGCCTCCTAATATTGATATCTAAATAATGTATCTATGTATCTAAATATCTGAAGGAACTAGTATTCTTGAGTTAAAACTATATATTTTCAGAGTGTAAATCTAAATACCAGTGTAAACTTTGATAAAACTTTGTAAACCTATGCATCTATATATCTGAGAAGTTATGAAAATATGCATAAAATCATGTAGACTTGTGCATCTATATATCTAAAAATCAATGAATTTGAATGCCTGTGTAAACTTGTGTAGACTCATATGTCTATATGTCTAAAAATATGTGAATTTGAATGCTTATGTAAACTTGTATAGACCCATGTGTTTATATATCTTAAAATATATAAATATGAATGCCTATGTAAACCTATGTAGACCTATGCATCTGTATATATAAACATCTATGATTCTAAATCCCTGTGTAAACATGTGTAGACCCAAGTATTTGTATATCTAAAAGTCTATGAATTTGAATGCCTATGTAAACTTGTGTGGACCCATGTGGCTATATATTTCTCACGTGTGTAGACATAGAGAGAGAATCATATAAGCTAAAAAATTCAAATATATCTACTTTAAAAAAAGGAGCAACATGTAGGAATAATTACAATTGAAGATTAACTTGTCTAGCCTTAATCTCTCCCTTGACCAAGGTGTTTCTCAAGAGGTTGTTGTAGTCTGTAAGGATAACAAGGATAGGTCAAATCTAGGCTACATGACTTCTCTAAGCATATAAAATACTTCTCCACAATAAAATATTCTTATCTCAAAGTGTAGTAGGGAAACCCTAAATAATGATCCTCAAGTAGAATGTTGGCTAAGTAGATGTACAATATATGATGTTCTTATTCTCACTCTAATAAATGGTGAAAATGATGTGTATATATAACAAGATATAATGTTATACCCTTCCTAAAATTTATCCAACTATTTCAACCTAATCAACCCTATATCCTTAGCTAATAAAAACAATTTAGGTCCTTCACTGGGTTGGTCAAGGTTGACCTATAGCCATAACATGATAATATATTTTAAGTATAGGGTTGGCTCAGGATGACATTGTTTGGTAAATGTCAAAAAGATTTTTTTGATTGGATAGGGGTTGTTTAACATGGTGAATTACTTGGAGGAGTGTGTAAGGTAGGTGTCAAAGCTTAGGGAAGTGCATATGAGATGTTTATATTACTTAAAAGTGGTGGTATATGGGACAACAATCTTATAAAGAACCAATGGTCTGGCCATCCCTTTCCCATTACACCCTTTAAGGCATGCACTTAGAGAGATTGAGACTAAATAGGTTCTTATAAGAGAGAAAGCATTAGTAATTGATAATGTTTGAAAATATTATGTGTATACAAAATATAAATTCACTAATTATCCTACTTTTAGCGTAGCTTAATTCTTATTTGTTTAGGCTACTCTCTATAACCTTATTTCTAAATAGGGTTAAACATTTGGTGAACCTAACTTATGAGCATTTATTATTAAAATAATAAATTTCCCTAGGTTTTTTATCCTCTTATGTTTCTTTATTTTTGTATTTATTTTGATTTATCCTATTATTTTCATGCAACCTAGGCATAATTCTTGTTTTATTATTTTTTAAAATAATGGGGTTTTATTCCTAATTAAATAAATATGTCTGAGCAAACTAAATCAATGAATAATATGTAGAAATTAAGCTATTGATTTGTGTAAACATATTTGTATTTTTACCTTTTATAAATATAGTAATAAACAAGAGAAATCTAACTTAGCTTATTCTGAATGATCTGGACTAAGATAGCGTCTGATACTGGAGGAGCAAGAATGGGAAACTATCAACAACTAGATCCTGAGGTTAATTTATAGATTGGATAAGAGCACTAAAAGTGAGACATATTATTTTCCAATGTTTTATTCCTTTTCTAGCTCTATTTTCCAAGTGATCTAAGCTTTTCAATTCTATTTGGTAGGCCTGTGTTACCCTGTCAGTGAAATATCAAATCCTGGAAGCTTGTAAATCTCATTTTGCATTTATTTTAAATATTCAAAAGCCTTAGGAGATCTGCATGCTTGAACTTGAATAAAAACTTGGAAAATATAGAGAAGGGGTTAGTGTGTAAAGGATACATTGGAATCACTTCACACCCCATGTGTGGGCACTCTGCCTACATACCAATACTCTAAGGAGAGATCAAGTTAATTTAGTTCTCCCATTGAGGTGCTTGGTACAATTATGTATGAATAATTAAAGTAGATACAAAACTATATGTACTTCATATGGTCAAGTATTGATTCAAAGGATTGAATAAGCTTGAAATGATCTTGGAAGGCTATATATAGAGAATGGGGAAGAGTGTTTGAGTGTACTTGTTAGTATTCTTGCTTCTCTCTTGTAAATGAGTGGCAACCATTTTAAATGGGATTTGAATGGCCTTTTATAGGGTAATTAATTATCATGGGTTAAATGAATTCATGTTATGCCAAAAATCAAAAAGATAAGGATTTGAAAGAATCTGATCGTTAGGACTAAGAATGAACTTGGACAACAGTGCCAAAATCAAGACAAGCTAGGTTTTAGCACTCCTATCCAAGTTAGGTGATATTGTCCTAAGGGAATGAGACCCGAGGGGATGGAACTAGGCCTAAAATATCCACTTAAGTCTATAAGGGTTAAGTTTGAAAGGCTATGGATGACTGGGAATCAATGACAGAAAAGCCTCAAAAGGTTGTGTAAGCAAGTAGGAAGACCTATGGATTGGGTGTCATTAGTCATGCTTAAGTCATCCAATTTCATATTTTATATGACTAAATTTTCCCTCCTTTTATTTTAGTGATGAAAAAAATTAAAATACTAGAATAAAGGAAAGTAAAAATCATACCTAAAATTACATATAAGTGAGAATCTCATGAAGTTGTGTGGTATTGAATGTGCATAGAGAGAGCATGATGTGAAGTGTGGATTTGCAATGAAAACATAAAAGTAGATTAGTTATTAATAGATATGCTATATCTAAAATAAGAACATACAAAATCTGAGTAAGAGGAAGAGAAAAGAACAAATACACCTCACCATGTACACAAACTAATACAAAACCTATTGTGATGTTAGATTATGCTAGATGATGTTGGGTATGTGTTGAATCAAGAGTGATATTACAAACTGAGCTGAGTGCTCAAATCCCTAAAAAGTGGATCAAGAATACCAAGGCTATCCCTTTATCTCTATTGCCACCAACAAAGTGAATTTAATGAATCATTCATGTGTTAATCTATATCTAGACTATGTGTCTAATCCATCTGAATAGGTGGCTGAAGAATACAAAGGTTATCCCTTTGGATCCATCATTACCCCATGAAGTGAAGATATGAAATGATACTGGTATAAAATAAATGTCATATGAGATGGATCATGGAGCCCATGGATGTTCTATAAATTTGATAATGTGGAATGGATAACCTAAATGTATGTTAGAAATTAGGCCAATCTTGGCCATTTCAAAAGATGGAGGTTAGGATTGTATGAAAGCCACTCCAAAATTGATGCACTAGGCTACTGTGAAATCCAACTCAGGAACTCACATACTTGGAAAGTTAAACTTGTATGAAATTTTATATTTAAAGTGATTCCAACCACTTGTAGATGGAGTAAGGCATGCAACTAATAAGAATGGTTGGATGATAACTGAGCTCAAAAATAAAAGAAGACCAATGTGCTGTGCACATTGCCCCTAACCATTGATGTCTAGAACATAGATTCTGATCTAGAAGTTATGTCAACTACCTAATATAAAACTTAAAGTGAGAACCATCATGCCATGAATAATAACCCCTATATATGGATTCTCTAAGAAAATTGTATTAAAACTATTGATTCTGACTGATCTAGATGTGCAAAAACTATATTTGAACTAAATGTTTTGCTTATTTATAGAAAAACTAAGTGATTTTATACCTAGATAGGAGCACCAAAATGAGTACACCCATGTGTTTGGTGCTACTATCCATTTTTTGTGCTACTATCCTATGTTGAAATTAGTTGTTAATCTAGAACTATCACTATTTTTTTCTCTATTTTAACTGGTTTAACCTTTGGATTCTAAATTAGGTGATCTAAATGCTACTATTTTGACTATTACGAGTTTTGATCTTTGTGATAAAACCTTTATTTATTTCCCCCTCTTCTAAGGTTAGGAATGATGAACCTGCAATGATTGTCCTTAGAAGAAAGATTTCTATAAGTGTGTTAAGATATATATATATATATATATATATATATATATATATATATATATATATATATATACATGATATAGAAATGATATTTGACAATATATCTCTAGATATAGCAATGTTTGTATTGAGATATTCTTAGGTCAATAGGGGTATGCCTAGATAGATATATCAATGTAAAAACATATGCCAAGTACTAAACTAGAGCTAGAAATATTAGATGTTAGTTGGTAGTTGTTAATGGGAGGGATGGAGCATGATGTCCATCATGGAATCCTAGAAAGTAAGGTAAATGCATGATGTAAATCATGGAATTACACACATTAATAATTAAACAAGTAAATAAACAAAAAATAAATAAATAAAAAGCATATAGGGATGGCCAAGGGGCCATGTAAATAAGGGACATGGGCACATGTCACTCAAACTGGAAAGCAAGCATACAAGGCATGTTCAATGCTAAATATACATACAAGTGAAACAATCAAAGTTAGCACATGGGCCATAGGAATATAAAAGAGTACAAGTAAAGGAAATTTCTAAATGTCCTAAGGCACACACATGAATAGAAGCAAAGAACATTGGAAATTGTCCTAAGGCACAATAAGGAGACAAGAAGGAACTATAAATGCAATCACAAAAGGTACACTAAGTAGTAGGAAAAAGTGTGTAATAACTAGAAAGGTAGAATCAAATATAACTAATCAAAGAAAATGTGAAAGTATGAAAAACATGTGTAGTACAAAACAACGTATATGCTAAGAAATACACAAGTGATAGATACAAGTGAAATGTCAATATAATAATCTATGTAATCTAGAAAGGAATGTACATTAGCATGATAACTTAGAGTGTGTAGTGTGGGAATGACATAACCTGGATGGTGTAGTCATGTAGAATATACCCCAAGTGGGTGGATATATCAATTTGTGTCTTGAATATAGAAGTAGGAATTTGCCCTTAATGGGTAGAGTGAAGCAATCAAGGATCTAGAAATCACTTCACACACTCAAAAGAGATCAATTGAACCATGGTAATGTATATAAATTAACATACAATAGCTTGAAATAGAAAATGTAATTCAGCATGATAGTATTAATGTAAAACATTGATGATGCATACAGTCAAAATGTTTTTGGTATATTTGACATTTTTGAATGTTTTTGTATTTTAAGTTTTTTTGAATTGTTTTTGTATTTTTATATAAGATATGTACAAGTAAAATTGGGAAGAAATGATACTAACCAATGAGTCTCAGATGAGACTCCCTATCATGGTGTCTTGTATCAAACAACTAAATCGGGCATGATCATGAGGCATGATTGAATGTCTACAATTGTGAAGCTAAAATCTATGTACACTATAACTGCTCTAAAATATCTAAAGTGGAAACTAAATGTGGAGTCCCCTTATAAATTTTAGAAGTGGATGCAATTTTAGGGATCTTAAGGACTCGTCTAGAAGTATAATAAGATTTCTAAATAGGTGTTTTCTATGTAGTTGTATGATACCTCAATGAAACTACTCTAAGTGTGAAAACTGTAGCTAGAAGTTGTCTAGAATCTTGGAGCTATGGAGATGTGTGAACCCTATATACTAGTGATGGATATCACAACTATGGTTGGATCTAAATTGGAAGTAGAACTGAAATTGGAGGAGAAATGAGAATAGGTAAAAGAACTAAAGATGGTATTTGTAAGCTGGTAAATAGCTCTGAAGTGGGGAGTGGTGACTCATAAACAACTCCATTGACTATAATAACCTGAGTAGCATGAATGAATTTCATACATCTATGAAATTTAGAGTGTACTTCCCTATGTTTTTGATTCCATAATCATCCAAGTAATATGTCAAAAACTCCTGCACTTAGAACTATAGTGAATGGTGTTGCCAAATATGTAGGTCCAACCTATAATAGAAGCAATATCTTGCCTAATGAAATATATATGCTCACTAAAACCACTAATAATGGTGTTTATCAAAGTGATATCATGCTCTGAATAACCCAAATGTTGTAGTAGTGTCAAAATGTGCATGTTAAGGTTTGAACCATTTCCAATAAGTACACTACAAATAGGTTTTTTATGAATATGTCCTCTGCTAAAAAATGCATTATAGCCTATATTATCCTCTACAATCTCTTGATCTAAGGAGGATATCAAAGGCCTATCTATGACTCTAGACTCATACACACCTATCATACCTCTCAAAGGATGTGCCTCAATTGAAGATCCTCGGTATGTAGTTAGTGGAGGATGTGTATGGTATGTATGGTGAACACCTAATGTGTCCTCTTTCTCCTATTTAGAATGTTTTAAAAATGGATCTAAGAATATTTTCAAATCTTTATCTTGTGTTGGCTTTGCCTTTAGAGGCTCAATTGAAGTGCCTAGATCAATTAGATTTTCATCTATCAAGTCCTATATCTTATGTCTCAAACTGATGTATCTATTTGTTGTGTGGTCTACTTCCTTATGAAAATTTCAAAATGAAGGCTAATCATATCCCCATGGAAGATGATTTACTAGGTTAGCTTCCTAAATATGAGGGATAGATATGATGTTACATTCCAATAAAAGTTGTAAAACCCTGGATAGAAAAATTGGTAGATTGGTAAATGCACAATGAGGAGGTGATGATAAAACCACATGTTGAGGGGGGTCTGAAGCCACATTGACTGGTGGTTGATTTTGATTTTTTTTTCATTTATTTTGACCTTGTATGGGACTTTTTTATGTTTCTTATTTGTTTTGTCTGAGATAATTGAGTACTTAAGTTTACCCATTGAAATTATCTTGACTTCTCTTTCCTTGAGTGTATGACAAAATTTGGTGAGGGAAGAGACTATTTTAAACATAATAGATTCATACAATGATGGTAGAAGGCTTTTTTTTAAGATGTCCTATAGCTCTTGATCAGACATGGGGCTAGTTAGCTTAGTTATAATATTCTTGTATCTAAGAACATAATCCATGAGGGACTCATTTGACCTTTGTTTTTGCTATGTAATTTGTGCATAAGAAACCTTATCACCAATGTTAATATTAAAATATTCTATGAACATCTCTGCTAAAGGATTGAATGTCGTGACTGATTGATTTGGTAAACTATAAAACCATTGTAAAGCATATTCCTTTAGACTCTATGGAAATAGCTTGGTAATTAACCAATCATTTGTACATAATACAAACATGCTACATGAAAATATCTCAAATTTGTCTCTAGATCACCCTTACCATCATATAGAGTGAGATTGGGTTGAACAAAACCTAGTGGTAAGAGTGTAGAAGCAATATGATGTGCCAATGCTGTATTTAGTAAAGTAAAATAATATAATTCTTGTATAGGTCTAGAAACACTTTGCTCAAGATGTTACACCTAGGATTTAAGAGATTTTATCTCTTACATAAGGGCTACCACATCAAGAGATAGGGATGTACTAGATATAGCTGGTGGCATAGAAGAAGGTTGGACTTCTATAGGGGTCTATTAAGACATAGTTCCCCCCATAGTGTGATTAACAAATGGCTTCTCTATTGTTTGAGAATATCTCCCATTGGTCACTTTTTTTTTTCTTCTTGTAAAATTCTAATCATGTCATCTTGCATATTTGGATGTTTAGTTAAGAGTTATTGAAGTTCTCTTTTATCAGTTTCATTATAACTAATATACTGAGCCATTATTAAGGTAGGGAAATTATTTGAAATGTGTTTAAATGTTTTACAATAAGTTTTAATAATAAATTTTCTATAAATTTAAATTACTTAATATAAGAAATGTAAAGTTGAAAATATAGTGAATTGAAATTTGCACAAAAAAGATACTGAGCTGCAAAACATGTAAGGTGATACTTGAAGACATGTAAGGTGATTTTTGAAGAAGAAAATAAGTGATATTATATGCAACTAAGGATTTTTTTAAAATATTTATGAAAGATACTATTAATTTTTTAATTTAAAATTGATTTTTTGAGTTTGATATGCATCTAAAAATGCAGAAAATGACTGGCAAAGTACTAGAAAATCACTAGGAACTAGTTGATGCAACTAGGGTTTTTTGAATGATTTTTGTAAACTAGTATGATAATTTTAAAATTTTGATATAAATTTACATAAATTTTTTAGAATTTTACTTGAAAAATTTAGGAAAAATCACAAAATATTTAGAAAAATAGCAATATATTTTTCCTAGTGTTTGGAATGTGTTTGTACGTAAGAGGGACCTAATATGTGCAAACTAGGGTTTTAACAAAATATGTGATATTTATGTAATTTATTTGTAGATTTATAATTTTTAAATTTAGGAAAAATCAATAAATTATGAAAAAAATTAGAAATAATTATCCCTAGGGTTTCTAGGGTTTTTGTGCAAAATTTGAAGTTAGATTCACCAAATGTTTTATTATTTTTAAAAATAATGGGGATTTATTCCTAATTAAATAAATAGGTTTGAGAAAATTAAATTAGTGAATAATATGCAAAAATTAAGCTACTAATTTATGTAAATAGATTTTTATTTTTACCTTTTCTAAATATAGTAATAAACAAGAAAAATCTAACTTAACTTATTTTTAATGATCCAAACTAAGACATGGTCTAATACTAGAGGAACAAGACTGGAAAACTATCAAAAAATAAATCTTGAGGTTCATTTTTGGATTGGATAGGAGCACCAAAAGTGGGACACCCTACTATTTAACATTGTAGTCCTTTTTCAGTGCTATTGTCTAGGTGGTTTGAGATTTCTAAGTTCTATTCAATAGGCTTCTTTTACCTTGTGAGAGAAATATCAAAGCCTGGAAGCCTATAGAGCTTTTTTTTCATCTTTTTTAAACATTTAAAATCCTTAGGATCTCTTCATGTTTGAACTTGAATGGAAAACTAGAAAATATAGAGAAGGGGTTAGTGTGTAAAGGATATGCTAGATGTACTTCACAACCTATGTGTGGACACGTTACCTACTTACTAATAATTTAAGGAGGGATCAAGCTAATGTAGTTCTCCTATTGAGGTTCTTGGTAAAATTGTGTATGAATAATGAAACTAGATGCAAAACTAGATGTACTTTAGATGGCTAGGGACAAATGCAAAGGATTAAATAAGCTTGAAATGATCTTGAAAGGATGTATACATAGAATAAGGAAGCGTGCTTGAGTGTACTTTCTTTTATTATTTCTTATCTCTTGTGAATGAGTGCCAACCCTTCTAAATGGACTTTTAATATATTTTTATAGGGTAATTAATGATCATGGGTTAAATGAAAATGTGTTAGGCCAACAAGGAAAAAGATAAAGATCCAAAATAATCCAACTATTAGGACCAATAATGAACTTGAGCAATAACACCAAAATCAAGACACGTAGGGTTTCATTTCTCTTGTCGAAGTTGGACATTGTTTTCCTAAGAGATTGGGACTGGGGGGATGAAACTAGGTCTAAAAGAGTTACCTGGGTCTGTAAGGGTTAAGTCTAGAAAGTTGTGGATGATTGGGAATTAGTGAAAGAAGAGCCTCGAAGGGTTGTGTAAGCAATTAGGAATACTTATGGATTGGGTGCCATTAGCCATGATTAATTCATCTAATTTAACATTTTATATGACTACAATGCTATAATACATGGTGTTCTATTAAACATATTGAGCTTCACCTTAGACCATTTAAAATGTTTCAAACTAATATCATGAATAATAATGAGAGTGTGAATAATGAAAATGAGACACATACTATAGAAGATGAATCTGATCATGAGGATAATGAAACACATGAGCATAATGAAAATGAACAAGTGGACCAAAATCAAGTTAAATATATTGCATTATTTTGAGAATAAATTCATGTCAATCTTGAATATCATCATAAGGTCATCCTTACTATGTTTAACACTAAGAAATTAAATTTTATTAATTAAAAACCATTTCCCTTTGTTGATATAAATATTGGGGCTATTGAATATGATTATCACACATCATTTCCAATCTCTCTCCCCTTAAACACAACATTGCATACTAAATGTAGTGGGGACATGGGATATTTTTTCCAACCATTATTCCTTGAAGATGTTACATCCTTCATGGTAACCATTAATACTTCATATAAATTACCAATTTAAATACCTACATCAATACAAGTGGTGTATCTATTCCCTTTGATGACTTTTCAAGTTTCAAATAAAGCTCTTAATGGGTGTAGTGTGCAAACTCTTTTACAAGTTATTCAAGATTTGGAAGTTAAGTTTACCAACATTGAAAAAGCTTCTACGAATTCAACACATGTTATTTACTCACAAGATGTATTTCATAATGCTCTCACCCAAGATATCATTTCACCCCTTTCCAACTAGTTTTTTACCACCAAGTTCACACTTTATGATGATAAGGGTGATCCTAAGCAACATCTTTGATATTTATATGTGGCATCCCTTGATTATGATTATAATGAAATTTTTTTAAATAATTTGTTTCCAAAAATTAAAAAGAAATATGAATCAAGATGCTTCTATGATCTACCAATATAATCAATAAGAGCATTCAAGCCTCTATCAAATCAATTTTAGCACATTTTTCAATCAACATTACTGAAAAGATGTCATATGCACAAATTTACAAGATAAAACAAGTAATCAATGATCCTATTATTCAACATGTCTTGAAGTATAAGATAATGTTAGTCAAAATGATGAATCCAATGGAAAATAAAGAGATTAAAGATATCTTTAAACAAAGTTTATTTGTTCCCTTACTTGAGTCTATTGTTTTAAATAAGTTTACATCTTTTGATGACTTATACTATATTGTTTGAGATAGAAAACAAAACTTATTTAGTTGAACAATCTTAAGCATGTAGAAAAATAAATTGACTACATCCATTACCAAGTTTCATATAAAACAAACTTATAAGGTTAAACCTACTAAGTCTAAAAAGGAAAAAAATACCATGGTTAATACAGTGTCACAAAAACTTAATCATCTCATCTTATGCAATTCACCTAAGAGATAATTTACACAATTACCTGAGTCTCCAACTTCCCTTCTTTCAAATCTAATAGTCTTCCATGCCATATCTCTCCCTCTTTCAATGGTAGTTGATATGAGTCAACCTATACCAAAAGGATATGATGTCAATGATTATTATGACTACCAACAATGTGTTAGGCATTAAACGAATAGATGTTTTAAACTAATGAACAAAATATAAGATCTTATTAATAGTCACCTATTCACCTTTGATGATTCTATAATGGATTTAGGATCACAACATAATTATCATCAAAATCAAAAGATATTCAACAATACATTACAAGATCATTCTAAAAATACACTAGAAGTGAAAATGGCATATCATGAGATCCTCCTCCAACACATTATTGGCACCCATTATATGGGATTATTGGTAGACTTGTATATGAGTTATGGCTTATGGTTCATAAGACTTCTATTTTATTTGAAGGCAATGATATTGTGGATGATGAACCTGATATTCATTCATTATTTATCAGGACACATATTGATTATCAACATATACATAACATTATGGTTGATAGCCATTATAGTGAGAATCTATGTAGCATGGTATTACTCACATATTTGTAAGGCACACATGATGATTTATTCCCTTAGACCAAAATAATCAAACCATTCGATGGTAAGACACAATAATTTTTTTTGTGAGATTTATTTACCTCTATAGATTGGTCTAACACATTTAACCATAATGTTTTCATCTATACCACATACATGATTCTTTTATATGTTATTGGGATGACCTTAGATTCATAATCTCTATGAAGTAGCTTTCATAATGCATGGTTGTCTTAACTATATTAATGCCA
>JARHVA010008435.1:0-5000 GCA_037957365.1 Torreya grandis
TCAGCCATAAAGACTTGAATTAAGCATTATTACTTCTCTCACACCAAGACACATCTCAATAACACCCTCATTAAGTTAGCCATATCATCCATGGGTCACCCCTTAAGTAGCTACAACCTTTCAATTAGGTCCTTAGGAAGCCCTTATAGGTCTTGTGGACACCTATTCACCCCATTAACACTTTAACAATAAAATTATAAGCACATGACCACTTATAAATGTATAGGTCCACTCTACATGACCTCTTAGACATCTTTAGGTGATTACTCTCACCAAAACACTCTTTTCCTAAAGCACAATTTAATCAAACAATAGTCTTGTACATAGTAGCACCATGAATTAATAAATGGTGAAATTTTAAGCTCAATATACACAATTATATGAACATTAAAATATTATAATCAACTTCTTTGGATTCACCTAAAATTCCTCTTCAACTTTTCTTTTTACTCCATTATCAAATTTTTTCATATATCAAAAGTTATAGCTCAAACAATGTAGATTCATTTTTATTCATTAATTTGAATGCCAACAGTCACTATTAAACATCAAAAACTTTTACCTCATCTCATTTTTCCTAACAATGTTGAAAAAATAATCACAATCAATCTAATCAAAAGAAGCTTGGTCCTTTACCCTGCAATGCTCATCATTGATCTTAGATCTTAACTCTTGAGATTAAGACACTTGGCACTCTCATGTGCCTTCTAATCACATTGAATATTTGAATCAAAATAATTTATACCACTTCTCAGCCCCACATTCCTTCTAAGCATCCTTTGACATATTGACTCAGTATTCTCTATTGGATCTCTATCTGATAAGATCACTCACTTTGTTAGATCACGATCACTCACTCTGTTAGATGCCCATCTGACAGATTGAATTATTATCATTAGATATTTTGAATGATTAAATTTTCATCATTGGATCCTTATCTATTCAAATAAATTTCAATCCATATATATTTTTCAAGCTAACCATTAGATGTCCCTTTTTTCAAATTTGGCTAAGTATGGGAACCACTACAATCTGCTTGGAAATCCAACTTTGTAGCATAATAACTTTTGGTACGCTTAACCTCATAAAGTAAAATTTGAACCATATGATCTTCTCACATGGGATAATATATAATTATATCAATATTATCTTGAAAACTTCACCCATATTAAATATTATGTCATCAAATTGATTACTTAGCCTTATTTGTCAAGATGGCTACTTGAGCTTAGACACTCATATAACTACCTTGATGAATTTCATTCACTTCCATAAGCACTCTAAGAAATCTTAACACCCCATAGGATATTTTGAAATTTACCATACCATTAATAACATACACCATATTCCTATCTAGCCATATACTGAATATCCATGCTTACATACTAGGCTATCAAGCCTATTTTAAGCAGACTAGAATAAGCATAATACACACTTTATCATTGACACTTAGAATATAAAGACACTTCATCCACTCACCTAGAAACATCCATGACATAATGAAAAATTATACAACAACCTCCCCCTTTGTCATTGATGTCAACAACCATCATAAAACTCACCTTCCTTCTCTCTCTTCAAGCACTCTCACAATAGGAGCCTTCTGTCCCTTTAACATAATGATAAAGTGGGCACAAACTGAAAAGACCACAAATAAGATAAGACCACCTTATAAATATAATACAAACTCCCCCTTACCTTGATATTATCTCTTATTTCCTTGACATCTTCCTCTTGCTACATGTCAACACTCTTTTCAACCAAGCATTATAACCAATGAAGAAAGAACACACAAAAGCATTGAAATTTGATGAAACTCACCAAGAAAAATCTGAGAGGGAATCCCCCTAAGATCTCTAAGACATTTCATCTCTTAATAATATTTATATCTCCACACACCATGAAGAACCACCACATAGGCTTAATATCCTTCTCTCTTAATCCACCTCAAGGACCACCAATAGAACTTCATGCCACTCACCAAATAGGAAACATGCTCTAAACCAACCTGAGAACTCACCTTGAAACACTTATGCCTTTCTCTTTTATATAAATTGATTAAAAAAAATCAAAACTTCATATCTAGAGCAATCTCATATGCTCCTTCAAGGACACCAATTTGCATCACCTAGATCATCCTCTACAACATACTTCCTTCACAAACCTACTAGCTAATTAGGCCTCCATCTTGATAAAAACTTTAATTTGAAAATAAAAAACCTTCAAATATCTATGAAACATGATTTGATAACCCATTTTTCCCATTCAACCTATTAAAAATCCTTAGACCTTAACTCATAAGGCAAACCACTTTTTTGGCATAGCCTAAAACCCTTGAATCTCAAAACAAACAAGGTCAACAAACCTCCTTTTGGTCAACACCCACAAATAAAACTTATTAAACACTTGGAGACAACCATCACACACTTTTAGACCAAGATTTGAGCCTCCATACCTTTTGGAACCTTGAATTACTATACCATGGATTTGACCTTTCTAAGAACAAAACTCTTCTTGGCATTCCATAAATATCATTATGCCACCTGGAAACACCCATTATAACCCTATAAACACTATGTACACATCAAAAACCAATACAAAATGGAAAAACACTTTATGCCATCACTCTAACTTCATCAAATAACTTCTATATTGACACACCAATTCCAATTGAAAACACTCATCTCTTTCCTTCTAGGACTTTAAGAACACCAAAAATGCACTATTGATCACATTTTAGGTAGTGAGCACCTCCAAAATTGGTCAAAATAGATCATTGACCATAAAAGACATCATATATCACTTCAACACTTGAAACCACTTGGGAATGACCTTATGAAGAACACCATAGCAACACTTGCTTCTCCAATGAAAGGAGTCTCTCAATAAGTATAGATAGAGACCACCTCTATACCATAATGCTCTAAAACAAAGTGAAGCCAAGAATGGCCCACATCTCAATAACCACTAGAATCCTTTTATAGCTATAAGACTTCTTGTTATTGTTCTTCTTATTTTTTGTTTGAACTTTAATATTTTTTTCTTTTTCTACATTACTCTCTTTCTCTTCTATGATAGGATGTACAACATTTAGAGAAAAAATGGAAACTTGACATACCTTGATCAATGAAGTATCCTATTTGAATTTTAGAACATCACCTTCTAACCTTGACAACATAGGAACCAAGCTTAAAAATTGCTCACACATATTAGGTTGTTCATTAAAATCTAAACACACCTCAGGACTAGTCTCAAATAGAAACATGATCTCTTCATTGGGATCTTCAACTACAACATGAGAAGATAAAAAAAATTCTTCAATAATTGGAGCATTCTCCACTATGGAAAACATGCTAATATAACCTATAGACTCATCATGAGCCTCATTCTCCACCTTTGGTTTCCAAGAATTCATTTGCTTTCTTTCTTGATCTATAAGAGCATGATTAAACCTATTCTAACTTGTAGGCCTCTAATTGCATAATCTAGCAATGTGACCTCTCTTTTGAAATTTGAGTCACACTATACATTTTGAAATAATCTCATCCTACCTTTCATAATTAAAAAAAAAACTTGCAATATCTACATTCTTTTGACAATTCAAACAAACTACTCCTTTTAAAGAAGACTCACCTTGCCTTACCTTATTTGGAAAATGCTTACCAAAGTCCCTCATCAAGACATTTAAAGAACTTAGATTTTTTCAAACCTTTTGACTGATGATCTCCATCATAGTCCCATGCAAACTCATTTATAATAGGTCTCTTATATTATCTAGCTCTATGCCCAAACTAATAATTGGTAAAATAATAACCATTAAAGTTTACATGCCTAATTTGATTCTGTTGACTCACCTAATTGGTATTCAATCTATTTATACCATCATTTCTTGACTGATTGGTGACCTTCAAGGTTTTATCCACTTTTCTCTCATTGGCCTTCATGTCAAGTTGAGAAGCAAATTTGGGTTATTCATTAAAACCTAATCCAAATCTGTTACCAATAGACTTTTTATTCTTTAGGATATTATCTAGATCATTAGAACATTTATCAAACTTGAAAAATGATTTCACCTATCTTGAAACTTCTCTAACTCATATTTCAAAGACACTCTCAAAAATATACCTTGAACATTCTTCTTATTTATCTTTTAGACTTGCAGACATAGATTCCAACTTAAAATTAAGAAACATGACTATACCTTCATGCTCTTTAGAGTCTTCAACCAATCTTGCCTCAAAGATACTAAATTTTTCCTCATAATCCTTGAGTTTAGATTTCATCTTCTTATTGACCTTCTTCTATATTTGCAGTTCTTCATGATCTTGACTCAATTCATTCTCATAGTCCATTATACTCTCTTTATCATATTCATCACTCCAATCAAGATCTCCTTGATTTGAGTAGCTACCTTCTTTATCCATGAAAAATCCCTCATCATCAATAGGTTCATCATCATCATCATGATTTAATTTTTATTGACTATATTCACTTTCATCTAATGTACTATTTTATTCTTTTGACAGAAGGCTCTTCTTGTCCTTGAAATACTTCTTATTGTCATACCTTATAAAATTCTTTTTGTTCTTATCATATCTAAAAGATTTATTACCTTAAAATTTACCTTCATAATGATCTTCATCATCATTATTCTTATGCTTATGTGGGAGTTTGTTATCAAAATGACCTACTTCTACACAATTGAAACACTTGAAGGGAATTTTACTTTTGTACTTACCTGATCATGTTTTCAATTTTCTTATATATAATGCTATTAGCTCATCATATTTGGCTTCTTTACCTTGATATCTCTTACCTTGGCACTTCTTCTTCTTAGGCTTATTTTATAACTTGAAGGAAACTTCCTTATTTGGAGCTTTGTCATCATTGACTCTCATCTCATAAGCTATGAGAATCCCATGCAATTCATCCAACTTCAGCTAAGAAAGATCATGAATCTCTCTATTATAGAATATTTTTAATCAAATTTAAAGGAAAAA
>JARHVA010008435.1:10000-50000 GCA_037957365.1 Torreya grandis
ATTATTTAATTTATCATCTTAATAATATATCCTAATTTATTATTTAACTCACTCTTAACTTGATACTTATATTCATTTCACCATACATATTGTTTAACCTCCCCCAATCATTTATACTATATATTTTGATTGATCATTTCTCTTGAGGACCCCCTTGTTTCTATCCACCATCCATTAGGTGTATATAAGGAAATGTTTATATTATTTTAATATCCTTAAAACCAAAAATATATTTTAGATGAGGAGGGTTAATTTATTCAAGAATCATTATATTTATCCTACAACAAACTCAGATTTATGTATCAAAACTTGTCTAGCCATGGATAGCCCAAATTATCAAAAATGAATAGAGTTAGTCTCAAAGTAGTAATTAATAGCCTAGGTAAAATGTGTATTAAGTGTAAGAGTGACTCAATATTTTTTATGGTACATTAGATAGATTTTTTTTAATTTTAACTCTACAACCTTCTATATGTTGATCTTGGTGCAATATCCAAGACTAGAAGATCTGTACAAATGTGATCCAAAATTGTTATTCTTGTGGTCTAAGGAAAGATGATTTTAATATAGATAAATATTCACCTATTATTTTAGTATTAAAGTAATAAAATATTTTAGGTATCTGTTCACACTATTCATTATTTCCATTAAAGCTAGTCTCTAGACCTCTAATGGATACTTTCCCCTAAACATTAGTTTATTGAAACCCATGTAGTGCCACCAAATGTTAAAATAAAATTTATAACTATTAGTTATATATGTTTTATGTTTAATTAAGTTAGCTTTAGTTGAAATCAATGTGATTGATGGGTTAGTATTGGTTAGAATTATCTCACTTTTGAATTTAAAAAAAAAGTAGGTGTGCTCATCATAGTACAAAATAAAAATTATTTATTACTCTAATTCCTCTTTAGTTATATCAATATAAAAAAAGTTATTACAAGTGTTTTATTTATTTTTAGATTGTATTGATGTACTCTTTAATCTATTTATCTTCTGTACTATTTTATTACAAAGATTAAGCTACTCTGTAACCTCTTTATACACTTTACTATTATACTTCAACTCTTCTTTATTATATATCTACTCTATTACAAATACATGGTATAAATACTAACTAGATACATTATAATCCAATCATGTATGTGTGAGACATGTATTTTATATAATCAAGTCAGCATGTGTTACCATAAATCTTGATATTTAAAAAGTGGCCCAATTAGTAAAATCATCTATTTTATTGACTTGGAAATGCAATAAATTATTTTGGTAAAGGTGAATATTCTATCATGATAATGGTTTGACCCTTAGCTAAGTGAGAATATTACCAAAATTAATGATTGTGATGTTGTTAATTTAATAAATAGTGTAAAAAATGATCTTAATGATTTTTTAAAGCATCAATTTATGTAACCAAACCTCCCTTTGGAATTTCCCATTACATCCAAAATCACCGTAGACAAATAATCTTTGTTTGATTAGCTGATGTGACCATTTGTACTACATTGATTTGATGAGATTGTATTGTTATATGTTTGATTTTAGAATTATCATATATTTATAGATGATATTATATGCATGAAATTATGTAAGATATGTAATGATATTTATAGTAGTTAAAATGATTAATTTTTAATTATAATGACATAAAAAACTAACTACTATTTTATGTGATGAGGTGGTTGTAGGACTATCTCACCCTTAGAAAGTAGAATAGAGGGAGAGTATCATCGAGGGGAGGATATAGATATCACTAATTTAGGGACAACAAGAACCCATCCAAACACTTACGTATTCACTTTCATGTTTTCCTATAAAAATATTATGTTTTTATAGTGTATTATAGACTGTTGTATGTATAATTTGATTTGAAGATAGTCCAGTGTTCTCTTAAATTTATTTTGTTGAGAATAATTATGTGATATTTATAATCACTCTTTCATTTTATAAGTGGGGTTTGATATGGTGTGTGAAAATAATGACAAAACTCATAAAATAATGTTGATTCTTGGGTTTTCTAGTTCAAATACTAAATTTATTTCACTCTTGGTTTTGATTGTGATATAACCCATTTTTGGTGGCCTAGATGTCCAGTGATTTCTTTTTGGTTCAAGTGGGAATTAAAACATAAGGAAATTGAATGTTGAAAATAAATAAATAAATAAAATAGATAAATGGGAAAAAATATAGACTTCTAGAAGAAGTCAACCTAAACCATATCCTCTCTCATTTTTTGAAAGGCAATATATTTGTATGATGATTAGGTGGTGAACATATTGTTTTGGAACTACAAATAGGGTTGTATTACACCATTTTTGGATATATTTATGCATGTATCCACCATAATATAGAGAGATATTTAGAATAATGGTGAATTTTTAGGGGAAGAAATGAGTGATGAAAGAACTGGGAACTAAGTTTAGTTTGGGTTGAGCTGGTAGATAAGGGAAATAAGGAAATAAATAAAAAGGAGAAAGGGATGGGAGTAGTAAATAAAAAAGAGAGTGAGAAAAAATAATAAGGGAAAATAAAAATGAGGTTTTTCTTTCCATTATTAATATCCAATAGAACAATATGCATAGCATCTTGGAAGGCCATCCTTGACTCTTTTAACCCTTGAACCAGACAAGTAGTGTATTGATTTTATTTATTTATATCAAAATTTAGGTCTTGGGTATGAATGCATTTGTTGTTATTGTGATATTACCTTCAACATTTTAATTATATTTAATCTTCATGAATGTTGATAATGGGGATAATACCTTTTTATTCAAACTTTTATAACATTACCTACACGGTCCTATGGATAAAATTTATTCCGTCCATAAGATGAGGATATTTTGGGAGATATTATTGTTGTTATAGTAAAGAATTTATATTTATTAAACCTCTGTTCAAGTGAATTCAACCCAGTTGTATGTGTCTAATCTATGGAGATTTATAAATAATATATAAACCTTGTACACACACATAATATATATTTTTGTATGATTAATCTTTTTGTTTGATTACATATATAGAGTTACCAAGTGATGAAATTGAAACTCTCATGTTTTATTCATGGTAAAAACCCCTTCAGGAATGATTGGTTGTAGTTAGGAAATTGGGGGTTAAGTTAGGACATAGATGAATTATTTTTTATTATATTTAAGAAAATCATTTTGTATTTTAAATAACTTACAACTGTAGGATTATCCATTTTCCCAATCTTAAAATTTAGTCATACATGATTTGGTTTATACTAGTAACTATAAATAAGTTTGGATATTAATAATTTAAAAGGTTTCTCTCTGTGTCCATGTAGAGAGAGAGAGAGAGAGAGAGAGAGAGAGAGAGAGAGAGAGAGAGAGAGAGAGAGAGAGAGATGAAATCATAACTCTCTTTCATGTTTTATTCTTGGTAAAATTCCCTTTAGGAATGATTGATTGTAGTTAGTAAATAGGGGATTAAGATAGGATAGAGATATGAATTATTCTCTATTGCGTCTAAATAAATGTTTTTTTATTTTAAAGAACTTATAGCTATAGGATTATCCATTTTCCCAATCTTTATATATATATATAGAGTTAGTTAGTTAGTTACCAAGTGACAAACTTGGAACTATCTTTCATGTTTTATTCATGGTAAAAACTCCTTAAAAATGATTGACTATATTTAGGAAATTGGGGGTTAAGTTATAATAAAGAGGTGAATTATAGTCTAATGTATTTTAATAAATCTTGTTATATTTTAAATAACTTATAGCTGTAGGAGTATCCATTTTATCAATCTTAAAATTTAGTCATACATGCCTTACTTTATACTAGTAACTATAAATAAGTTGGGATATTGATAAGTTAAAAGGTTTATGTGCATAAAATACATGGAATGCATTATTTAATATTTGTTTAGCTTTTCATGATTGTTTCACTTACACATTGGGATATGAATACGTGTAATTTTTAGCCATACTTAACCTTCAAAATTTTGATTCTTGATATATATATATATATATATATATATATATATATATATATATATATATATATATATATATATATATAATAGTTGGATTACATTTTTGAGATTCACATGAATTATTGGTAAGCTGTAGTGACACAATTGAAAGGAGTTTCTTAGCCAAGTTAGACAATCCAAAACTAGTATTAATGAATCAATATTGCATATGGTAGTTGGAATGTAATTTTGAAAAATTATTGATTAAATTCATTGGTTACAGTTGTATATTAGAAAAATAATTTTAAGCCAAGCTTGTTTTTGAGAATATTTTATTAATCATTGTAAATACATATTAGAAAAATGATTTCCAACCATGATTGATTTTGAGAATTGTTTATTAATGGTTATAAATGCATATTAGAAAAGTGATTTCCAACCATACTTAATTTTGAGAATTATTTATTAATGGTTATAAATATATATTAGAAAGTGATTTTCAACCATGTATGATTTTCTGAATTGTTTATTAATGGATTTAAATACATATTATAAAAGTGATTTCCAGCCATGCTTGATTTTTTGAATTGTTTAGTAGTGACCTATTTCTATATATAGTAGTTGAAATGAAATTTTGGAAATAGTTTGGGTTGGTATAATAGATGTATTTGTGCACTAAAAATGATTTTTGTATAATTCCCATCCATGCTTTATTTTCTAAAAATCTATTTCTTAAGGTGAAAATTTACATATGGTAGTTATAATGTGTTTTGATGATTTTTTGGTTATTAAACATGGTTGTAGGTAAATGATAATATCAATTTTATGTATTTTCATCCATGAATAAACATTTAAAACTAGTTATTATAAAGTATGGGTGGAATATAGCATCCAATATGTATCTTATAATTTTGTTTGCCATTATACATGGTTGTAGGTACATGTTTGTTTTAAGTTTGTGCATTTTCAGCCATGTTTAATGACTAAATTGGTCTCTAAAGACTAAGTGAATATATCATTTGAAATAGGTAGTTGGATGCCTTTTATATGGTTTTAGTACCATGTTTATTATGAATTTTATTTGAGAGTTATCAGTGATGTCATGGAGGTACCTAGGTGAGTGGATGAAGTGTATTGATAATCTAATGGTCAATGACAAAGTATGCAGTGTGATTGTCTTAGTATACTTGAAGTAGGCTTGGTTGATCTTAAATTTTGGCATGATTAAGGATTAGTATGGTGATTTAAAGATGTGTAATAGGTACTATCAAAGGTCAAGGATGATTGGAGAGCTTATGGAAGTACATGGTATTCATTCAATTATTCATATTATTCATCTAGGCATACTTGGTTTTATGACAGATAAATCTATGTGGGAATTTTGATGGTGTTATATCTCACACATGTGAGGGTTATAGGAGTAGATTGATATATGGATATATTCCCCTATTAAATTTGATTATGTGGTCCAAATTTTAGATCATGTAATTTAGCCTAACAAAAGTTACAATAGTGCAAATTTGGCTTCTTAAATAGATTTAACTAAGTTCCTATACTTATCCAAATTTACAAAGGTAGATCCAATGGTATGCATTTCATCACATCACATATCGGTGGTAAAAAATAAATATGATCTCAAACTACCTTATTTTTCTAAGTTTAAGTAAAGCTACATAAGCAGTTTGGTGATGGCATATCTCATACGTGCAAAGGTTTCAAGAGTAGCTTGATACATGGATGGATTCCTCTATGAGAGAAGATCATATGGTTCAAGTTTTAGGTAAAAAGTATATGTATAGTGAAATATATAACTATAAAAATTTGGCATTCAAGCCATATTACAATGGTCTCCATACTTAGTCTATTTTTCAAAAGGTAAATATTAGGACCATATGGAGATCTAAATGTTCATGGGTCATCATATAGTTGAGATAAATGATGCATAATGAGTCAAATGGTCAAAGTGTTTAATGTTTATCAAGATTAAATTCCAAGATAATTAAAATAGATGAATAGAGTCTATTTAATCCAACTATTTAGGAAGTAGTGAGATGATGACAAGTGCTCAATGTTTAATAGTGAGTAGAGGTAAAGACCGAGCTTCTTCTAAGGAGATCAATGGAGCGCACTAAGTCAAATGGTCAAGATGAAGATCCAATGGTGAGTGATGAAAGGTAAAGACAAATATACTTAAAAGAATATTAATATTAAATGTTTGATTTGAGATTCAAAGCAATAAGATGAGGTCTTAGTGTTTGAAGTTTAACTATGATTGTTGGCATTAGAATTAACAAAGGGAAAATCTAGTCTATAGTATTTTGATCATATATTTTTATCCAGAATGAATTTAAAGGTGATGTAAAAAGTAAAGTTGAATAAGACTCCATATGCATCTAAATAATCTATTTAGAATATCTTAATGTTTGTACAATAAAAGATATTGAGCTCAAAATTTGACTATGTGTTTGATTATGTTCTCTAAGTGACCTGAGATGGATAATTGAGCTTATTTTAATGTTGTTTAGATGTTTCATGATGTATAAGCTATTAGAGAGTGTTATATAATCCATGAGGATAATTTTTATGGATTTTAGAGGTTTGATTAGTCTATATTAAGTATGAAAAATGATTAATAAGTTAACTACATGTTTATTCATGATGTTCTTGTATATAAGGTCAATGTTTAAGTTGATTGAGCTTATGCAGAGGAGTGTAATGTTAACTATAATCACTTTAAGGTGTTTAAGGGGTCATTTGGAGTGGACCTATACATTTGGAATTGGTCTTATGTTTCTATTTTTCTCATTTAAGTGTTAAAGAGTTAAATAGGTCTCTGTGAGACCTATAAGAGCTAATTGAAATGTTTAGTTGCTTAAGGGTGACCCATGGGTGCTATAGTTGACCTATAAGGATGGTATTGAGTTTTATCTTAGTATGAGAGAAGTTTTAAGGGTATGCATAATGGCTGACCAAGATGTTAATATTCATGAAGGCTCTATAAATATTGGAATAAAGGTGATGGTTTCTAAGCTTATGTGTGTGAGATAGTGGTGTGTAGTGAATGTTTGAGAGGCAAAGGAGAGTAAGAGTGACTAGTAGTTGGGTTGATGAGTAGAGAAGATTGAGGAATATATGTATGACTTTTAGGTCATATTTATAATGTCAAAATAGTGCTCTTATAGGTTGAGGATGAGAAAAGAAGTGTAGAGTGATCCAAAAGGTGGTTTTGGATGTATTGAGAGGGTGTGAAGATCAGAGTGTGGACTTTGTAGTGTGTAGAATTGAAGAAAGATGATATACATTATATCTACATTATATTGGTAGATAATTATTATTTAGGAGATGTTTTATTTATAGGTGTTATTTTGGTTTGTCAACATTTAGGGGGTTGATTCCTCCCTGTAAGGTGAAACTTGATAAAGGTCTAGTTGTTATGGCTGCTCAGATAGATAGGGGTAGTAGCTCCTTATGGGATTGTAGTCTCACCAAATTAAGATATGGTTATTCCTTTATTAGTTTCTACTAGTTTAAAGTGGTTATTTTTATTATAAGATAGCATTTGAATTTTAGGTTTTAGTGGGTTTTCTCCCCCAAGAGGGTTTCCCACATATGTCATGCGTTATTTGCTTGATCTTACATTGTATCTCTTATTCATTACTATGAATGATGTGTATGATTCATGAATGTATGTATTGAATGATTAAGGGTTTAAAATAAATGGAATTAAAATTAGATTATTTTTCTTCACTTATTTATCCCCCTCCTCTCAATGATTGTACCTCTAACAATTGGTATCAGAGTAGGTATTTTTGGTAGAGGCTTGATAGCTTGAAGGTGATCTAAGGTACAATATGGGTAGTCATCAAATACAATGAGGTTTATATACTAATAAAGCACCAATTTTTAATGGATCCAATTATTATTTTTGGAGTGTGAATATGAGGACATGCATTATGACCCTAGGATTTGATGTATGGAAATCTATATTGGATTGTTATGTTGCTCCTACTACTCTTCCATCTAGCTCTATAGACAAGAATCTATTTGAGAATAATTATAAGGCAATGAATGCCATTACTTATAGTCTTAAAAAGATTGAGTTCACCAATGTAATCCATTATAAATCTACTAAAGAGATATGAGATAAATTTTAGATCATTTATGAAGGAGATTCAAAGGTTATGTTGGAAAAGCTGTAGACTCACTGAAGACAATTTGAAAGTATTAAGATGAAGAAGAATATTTTATTGCATCCTTTCTATAGATAATTGATGAGATTGTGAACATCATCAAAGGTATTGGAGAGAAGATTGAAGAAGCTAATGTAGCCCAAAAATTATTAAGGTCTCTCTCTCTCTCTTAATTTTTATTATAAATTATCTATTGTAGAAGAAAGTCAGATCTTACTCAGTTGAAGATGGATGAATTTCATGGCATTCTTGTTACCCATGAGATGAGAGTAAATGATGATATACCACTAAAGAATGAAGTATCATTCAAGATATAAATGAAGACAAATAAGAATTTTAAAGGTAAGAAACCCAAGGATGATGACATATTTGATATTGATGAGGATGAACTAATTTCTTTTTTTACAAGGAAATTAAAAATAGGTTTTGGTAAGTATAAGGGTAAACTACCCTTCAATTGTGGAAAGGTAGGACATTTTGATATAAGGTTCCCTCATAATAGTGAGAATAATTATGATGAAGAGCATCATAAAGGCCAATATGAAGACAAGAAGACATATAAGAAGAAAGGATTCAGAAATTATAATAACAAGAAGTCCTTCAAGAACAAGAAGAGTCTCTACACCAATAAAGATTGTAGCTCATTAGTTAAGAGTGAAGACAATGACTCAGAATATGATCATGAATATGATGGTCCTATTAACAATGAATACCTCTTCATGAATGAAGAAGGAACTCTTATCAAAAGGAGTCTACTTGGAGTGATTTAGATGATGATAAAGATGAGGTGGAGTATGAGACTGAATTGATGAAAGTTTTTGAAGAACTAAAGATTGAGAAAAAGATTGACAAGAAAATGAAGTCACAAATCAAGGACTATGAGGAGAAATTTAGTGTGTTTGAGGTAAGAATGAATTAATACTCTAAATAACATGAAGGTGTAGTCATGTTTATTAATTCTAAGTTGGAATCTATGTTTGCAAGTCTAAAAGCCAAAGAATAATAATGTTCAAGGTATGTTTCTGAGATTGTGTCATTTAAAGCTGAGTTAGAGAAGACATATAGTAAGGTGAAGTCATTTGTGAGATTTGAAAAGAGCTCAAGTTATCTAAAAAATATTATGAAAGATTAAAAGTATACAAGTGATAGAACTAGTCTTGGTTACAAAGAATAACCATAGAATGCAACTCAAGATAATATGAAGACTAATGTGAATAAGGATAATCAAAATTTGAAGACAAAACATTAGATAATGAATGAAGGTGATGGAAGAATGAAGATAAATCATACCAGACAATCAAATTCCATGAGGTATGTAAGTTTTAATGGTTATTTTTACACATGTAATCAGTTTAGGCATAGAGTTAGAGAATGCAAGAAACTTGTTATAAATGAGTTTGAATGGAACTAGGATGAAGGTCAGAAGTCAAAAGGTGTGAAATTTTTTAAGTTATTCAAATATATTGATGAAAGACACATTGTTAAGTAGTGTCCAAATAAGAGAGGTCACATTGATATATTCTGCAAGCAAAGGTCTAAAAGTTAGAATAAGTTTAATCAAGCTCCTAGAGAGAAAGGAAGAAGTAAAGTTAACTCATGAAAACCAAAAGTGGTAAGTAAGATTCATTATGAGACTACAAGTTCAAGTAATCTATTTTTTATGGTGGAGAATTCTACAAAAATTAAAGAGTGTCAAGGGCTCTCATTGTCTATTCATGTTGTGAATGAAGAGACCAAGCTTAAGGAGAAGACCAAGGTACTAGTTGAGGCTAGTTCTAAGGTGTGTATGGATCCAAGTGAAGTTATTAATGTTTTTGATCAAGTATCATGCAAAGAACATTAATTTTTAGTGCCTAGTGATGAGGTTACAAACTACAAGGTAGATTCTTCAGATAAGAGGGTATGTCATGAATATATGTTGTATCCATATATTTTCAATACAATCCAAGAAGAAAATGAGAATATTATAGTGGGTAAGCATGTTGATTATCTTAAGCCTAAGAATGAGAAGAAGAACTAAAAATATCAGATGACTAAGGAGGAGAAGGAATATGAGGAGTTATGGAAACTCCTAGTTTCACATTGTTCTGAGACATTTTGAAGTAAGGCTATCTCTATTTATGCTTCTTAAGAGACTATTTTTAGCGGAGAATCAAGTGTTGTTGTGGTTTTCTTTAAAAGGTCTTAAGTCAAGAGATGAGTGTTTCTAGTTGTAGTTGATGTGTTAAGATGGGAGTAGTGTTATGTATATAGTTTATACAGGGTCAAAATGGGTGTTTTCCAAATGACATTATGAGATTGATGAAATATCAAGAAGATATTTATGCTCATAAAGGTAGGTACACTTATTTGTGATATGGTCCAGGTGGTTTTTTGTCTTGATGATCTTGTTTGTGATTTTTAGAGGTTTTTATGTGCTCCTAAGTTTATATTTCTTATTGTAGGATAAAGCCATGGGTTATAGGATGTATGCATCCTCAAAGGTTTGAAAGCTCAAATTTTGGCCCAATAATGTGTGATGATTGTCTCTAAGTTTACAACAAGTTTTAGAGGTGGGTGTTGATTAGAATGAAGTTTGTTGACCTTGTTTATTTTAAGATTCTAGGGTTTTGGGATATGCTATAAAAGTGGTTTGTCTTATGAGTTGAGGACTATAGATTCTTAATAGGTTGAATGGGATAAATGGTTTATATAATCAAGCTTCACATAGATATGAAGTTTTATGTATTTCAAGTGTTCAAGTTTTTTGTCAAGATGGAGGCCTAATTAGATAGTAAGTTTGTGAAATAAGTATGTTGAAAAGGATGAGGTAAATGATGAAAATTGGTGTTAATGAGGGGGAAAATTATAGTTCTCTATATATGAAGTTTTAGGTCTTGAATATGTGTCTACTAAAAGTTGTGGGATCAGTAAGTTTTAGGTAGCGCTACAAGCAGACTAGATAGGCCTAGTGTGAAGAAGAGTAATTTTTGATCATTTTATCTAGAATAACAAGGCATGAGTATTTCAAGGTGTGTTATCAATTTGGTTTAGATCATGTTTTATATTTGGTGAGTGGCATGATGTTCTGTTGGTGATCTTTGAGGTGGTTTGAGAGAGAAGGCTAGTAAGCCTATGTGGTGGTTCTTCATGGTGTGTGGAGATATGAAGATGGTCAAGATGTGAAATGGCTTAGAGATCTTAGGATGAGTCTCTCTCAAATGTCTCTTGGTGATTTCCATCATAATTCATTATTTTTTGGGTTCTTTCATCATTGGTTGTCGTGCTTGGTTGAAGAAGAGTGTTGGCATGTAGCAAGAGGAAAGTGTCAAGGAAATAAGATGTAGGCTCATGGTAAGGAGGAGTTTGTATCATATTTATAATATGTTCATCTCTTATTTATGGTATTTTTAGGTCCTAAAGATTATTTGGTGCCTACTTTGTCATTTTGTCAAAGGGGGAGAAAGTTATTATTATGAGAGTGCTTGAAGAGAGAGAAGGAAGGTGAGCTATATGATGGGTGTTGACTTAAATTATAAAGGGGAAGATATTTTTAGAGTTTTTAGTGATGTCATGGAGGTGTCCAAGTGAGTGGATTAAGTGTCTTGATAGTGTAAGTGTTAATGATAAAGTGGGCAGTGTGCTTGTCTTAGTATGCTTGAAGTAGGATTAGATGATCTTCAGTTTTGACATGATTTGGGATGTTTATGGATGAGGAAGGTGATTTTAAGATGTGTAATAGGTCCTTTAAGATGTCAAGGATGATTGGAGACCTTTTGGAAGTGCATGGTATTCATCCAATTCTTCATATTATTCATCTAGGCATATTTGGTTATGTGATAGATAAATCTATACAATCATTTTGATGGCATTATATCTCACACATGTGAGGGTTTAAAGAGAAGATTGATATATGGATTGATTCCCCTATGAAATTTGATTATGTTATCTAATTTTTAGATCATGAAATTTATCTTATTAAAATTTATAATGGTACAAAGTCGGCTTCTCAGATAGATTTCACTAAGTTCCTATCCTTACCCAAATTTACAAATGCATATTTAATGATATGCATTTCATCGCATCACAAATCAATGGTGAAAAATCAATATAATCTCAAACTATGTTTTTTTATAAGTTTAATTAGATATGAGTAACCATTTTGGTGATGGTATGTCTTGCATGTGCAAAGGTTTCAAGAGTAACTCAATACATGGATGGATTCTTCTATGAGAGAAGATCATATGGTTAAAGATTTAGTTCAAAAGGCTGTGTATAGAGAAAGATATAACTATCCAAATTTAGCATTATAATCATATTAAAATGCTCACCATACATAGTCTATTTTTTAAAAGTTAAAGATTGGGACTAAATGGAGATCTAATGGTGCATGGGTGATCATACAGTACAAATAACTGATGTGTGGTGAGTCAAATGGGTCAAAGTGTTTAATATTTAGCAGGACCAAAGTCCAAGCTACTTCAAAGAGATAAATGGAGTGTTTTTATTCCAAAAAATCAAGAAAAATAAAGATGATGACAAGTGCTTGATGTTTAATGGTGAGCAGAGGTAAAGACTGAGATTCTTTTAAGGACATCGATGGAACAATTTAAGTCAAATGATCAAGATGAAGATCCAATAGTGATTGATCAAAGGTAAATATTGAGTTACTCACAAGAAGATATATGGTGCATGTTTGATTTGAGATGTGAGGTAGTGAGATAAGGTCTTAGTGTTTGAATTTTAACTATGATCGTTGGCATTTGAATTAACAAAGGGAAAAATTAGTATGTAGTATTTTGATCATATCTTTTGATCCAAGATGAATTTAAAGGTTATATAAAAATAAAAGTTGAAGAGGACTCCATGGAACATCTAGTTAGAAGGTTTGAATATTTTTACATTCAAATATATTGAGAACCAAATTTTACTATGTGTTTGACCTTATTATGTAAGTGACTTGAGAAGAATAATTAAGCTTGTTTTGATGATATTTGGATGTTTCATGATGTTTTAGCTATTAAATAGTGTTGTAGACTCCATGAATATCATCTATATGGATTTTAGAGATTTTATCATTCTATCTTGAGTATGAAAAAAGCTTAAGAAGTTGACTATGTGTTCGTTCATGTGTTCTTGTGTATAAGGTCAATGTTTGAGTTGATTGAGCTTATACAAAAGAGTGTAATGTTGATTGTAATCACTTGAATGTGTCTAAAGGGTCATGTCGAGTGTAATTATGCATTTCAAAGTGGTCATGTGTTTTTATTTTTATTTTTGAAGTGTTAAAGAGGTGAATAGGTCTTGATGAGACCTATAAGAGCTACTTGAAAGGTGTAGCTAATTAAGGGTGACCCATGGGTGGTATGGCTAACCTATGAGGATGGTATTTAGATTTGTATTCATATGAGAGATCTAAGGTTTAAGGCATGTGTAATGGTTAACCAAGATGTTGATATTCATGAAGGCTCTATAAATAGTGGAACTAAAGGTGATGGTTTTAAGGCTTGTGTGTGTGAGACTGTGGTGTGTAGCAAAGGGTTGAGAGGCAAAGGAGAGTAAGAGTACCCAATAGTTGGGTTCATGAGTAGATTAGATTGAGTAGTATGTGTATGAATTTTAGGTTATACTTATAATGTCATAATAGTGCTCTTACATGTTGACAATGACTAAAGAAGTGTAGAGTGATCCAAAAGGTGGTTTTGGATTCATTGAGAGGGTGTGAAGATTAAAGTTTGGAATATGTAGTGTGCAGAGTTGAAGAGAGATAATATACATTTTATCTCAATCATATTGTTAAGAATTTAGTATTTATGAAATGTTCTATTTGTAGGTGTTATTTTGGCTACTCAACATCTAGGGTTTGTTTCCTCCTTGCAAGGTGAAACTTGTTAAAGGTATAGTTATTGTGGTTGCTCAGCTAGATAGGTGTAGTTTCTCCTTGTGGGATTATAGTATCACTAAATTAATGGATGGTTTTTCCTTGATTAGTTGATACTAATCTAAATTGGTTCTTGTTATTATAGGATAGTATTCTAATTATATGTTCCATTGGGTTTTCTCCCTCAAGAGGGTTTCCCACATATGTCATGTGTTATGTGCCTGATTGTGCATTGTCTTTCTTGTTCATTACTATGAATGATGTGTATGATTCATGAATTTATGTATTGATTATTTAAGGGTTTGAAATAATAAGAATTGAAATTTTATCGTCTTGCTTCACTAATTCAACTTTCCCTCTTAGTGATTATACCTCTAACACATTTTAACCTAAGCACATTATTTGATTTGATAATATGTCATGTGCTCCTATGATAATATATATTGTAAGAGTATTTGTTAATATTTTTTAAAGGACAATAAGCATGTTTTTAATACTTAAACATTTATTGAAATAAATGATTGTAGAATATGTATGTATGTATGAGATATTGGAATTTTATTGAATCCATGTAGTTAGAGAATGTAAAATTGTCTATGCATTAATAGTGTTGACTGTATTTTATGTATTTATGTTTGCTTAGTTTATTATTCCAAGTATTATAGAATATATTTAATACTGGTTGTTAATAATCTAATTTGAAGTAACTACTAAGTGGGGGTGAATTAGTAGACAAAAATGAACATTAAATTCTGAAACCCATTCATTATACATCCATTTAATCTATCAAAATAAAAATGAAAGCACATACATCCAAAGCATGAATAAGATCATACATAATATGAACACATCATCTATGTGGGAAACCCTCATGTGTGATAAACCTCACTAAACCCTACAATATGGACCATAGTCCTATAGATACAAGTTTCAATAAATTTACCAGCACTAGCTAATCAAGGAGCACATACTAAACAATTTATTCAACCACCTACTTGACCTTTAGTTAGCTCCAATTTGAAAGGAGGCTATAACCCCAAGGAAACAAAGCAAAAAATGAGTTTCCTTTGATCTGATCTCAACCTATGATCTAATGTATTTTACACTTGATGATGGACCTCTATACCTTAAATACTCTTAAATCTACCTCTCTACCTCATACAATTTTCTTAGTCTCCTTCACTTTGTTAGGTCACCCTCTTCATAACATGGTCATTAAACCTAGCTCAAATCCTACTCATATACTATTATATCTCTCCCACATATTCAATAATATATTATGATGGTTTCCATGTTCTTACACCCCTCTACAAATACTTCTTCTATTCACTTTTCATGATGCAAGCACAACACCCATAAATAGCCCAATTAGGCCTAGTATATATATCATATGCTCATCTAAACCATCTTGGTCAGAAAATATAATTTATATAATTGTTATATACTTTAAATATGTAATCATAGTTACATGTAATAACAATACACTCCTTAGGTCATCCATTTCCATTAATTTCCAAAACACCAATTAGTCCTTAGTGAGACCTAAAGTAATTAGGCCTACTCACCCACATGTTACAACTTGGACTCCATAGACCAACTTAATCCTTTACCAATGGATTAAAAAAATAAAAAAAATACCTCCCATAAACCATTTTTAACTCCATTATTTGTCCATTCCACCTGTAACACCACCTCACACCTTGAACCAAGCCATTAGGTCTCCTTGTTCTTTAGGCCTTTACACATAGAAAACACAGTCCTAGACTCTTAAAGTATACTATAAATTGTATCATATAAAATTATTAAAAATTAATATTTATGAAACATTAAATATTTTTTAAACACCTCCATGTGATTTAGACACTCCAATTTAGGCCAATAAGCTTCAAGAACATCTCTACTAAAAGACTACTTAGAGTAACCAGTGCACCCAGAAAACTATCTTGACAACTTGAGATATAAATATGTCTTATAACCTATAAAAGATAACCCAAAAACTAAAAAATATTTTAAAATACTTAAAAATCTCATTATTTTCTTTGGAAATAATAATACAAGTCAAATCACCTCTAAACCACACCTGTAATAAGACCACTTAGATTGGTCAAACATAGTCAAAGTTTAGTCAAGAATAATTAACTCTTTATATAAAATTTAGAAATTAAATGAAATTTAATAATAATTAATTGTTATTATTATGTCTATATATAAAACTCTGATATTTATTCTTATTTTTATATCAACATTGATTGGTCTTATAGACCAATTCCTCAGACTACTCTCACATTGTTCATACACAACTAGATAAGTCCTTTTAGCTTCCTCATTTAAACATATCAAATATTTTATTTATATTTAAAAAATATTTAGTAGATAAATTATTCTTAAAAAAAATTAAGATATTCATTATATGAAATAAATATTATCAAATAATGTCAAACACTTCACTTCCCTTAGCATGCTTGTAGTAGTCATCTTGACTCAAAACATAGTTATGGTGAACATGACTCCTAAAACTTATAGAGTCACTTAATTGAAATAAAAATTTATTAATTATACACTTAACCAATATTATTTTAACTTAAAACACTAATATATGTATTAATAATAGAAAACAAGGAACATACAGATCATTATTTGGAACATACACTTTCACTATCTTCATTATTTAGACAAGACACTTTGAGAACATATTTTAGAATATGTATGAGAAATAAACACACATTAAATCCACTATATCATGATTAATATGTATTATAAAAATACCCCAAACCATTGGATCCATCCCTAATAACCTATAATACTTCCCTAAACACATATTCATTCTACCTAGTTTCTTCTCACTATTTTCATTGTCTACAGAATTAATGACTAGTCAACTTCATTAAATGAAATGATTGACATAAAATATTTTTGTTGTAAAACCAACTTAATTTTATTAAAACAAAATTATCTATATTTATTTTTCATAAGTTTAGCTATTAGATGTAATGCACATTTTGACTATTATAAATTATTTTTTGGAAACAAGCACTTTATTATAGCTTCTGCTTACTACCAAGATAAATAAATACCACATATAGATTCCTAGAGGAGACCTATACATCAACCAATAGTAAAATATGGTTAAAAAATACATTCTAGTCCATACCTAATAAGATTTCTCCAATTGGGTCACTATAAGAATTTCTAGGATGGTTTTGACCAGTTTAAATTATTAACAAATGTTCATAAAGATCCATCCCTAAATCCACTAAAAAAATACTTGGAAATAATTATTATCTAAATTTTCCACCTATCCAAAAAATATTAGGTCACCATGAAATCTTTACATGTTTCAATGAGCAACCAAACTTTCTTCTTGAGCTATGAATCCTTCATTCAACATACACAAGTGTCCTTCCAATGTACTATCTTAATTTCTATTCATCCTCAGGACCTAAAACTTGGTAAAAACCTTTAACCCAACATATCACACCTCATTACATTATTTTATGAGATATACCACCTTTTAATCTAACTTTGACTCATCAATTGGATTTCACTAGGTCAGTATACACATTAGGTCTAGGACTAAAAGTCAAACCTTGAATAAGAAACAACATTCACACCTATTCAAAATATCTCACCACCTCAAGAACATGTCATAATATTTAGATATCCTCCATATTATACATATTATAAAATATATCAACATGATACACTACCAATTATATGCTACCATGTCAAGCTACCAAACCTATGCCACTGTTCACATACTTATCTTCTCTCCTTGACCTGAAACAACATATACAAGCCTCAAACAATGATTACCTTAGATTATATGCAACCAAAATTTTCTTTCATAACTTTATGCTCAAACTCATTACCATCATGACATCACCACTTTGTTATTTATCTTTTACATCAATGACTTATGATATCATCCTTTGACATCAATGAAAACATACCTCCAAAAATATACCCCTTTGTCATTGATCAAAACCTATTCTTCTCCTAATCCCCCTTGCTATTAATGACAAAGTGTGCATATTTTCCTCTTATTTTTATTGATATATTCCTATGATCCTAGGACATGTCCTCTTTCATAGCTTATATGCTTCCTTTTTCCATGCATGAAGATACTGTACCTTGTCAAAACACATGACTTGGTTTTATCAAGCCATGATATCAATCTTCTTAAGATCACAACTATTGAAAATATCCCCATATCTCTACCATGACTAAATCATCTTCATAAATTATCCCCCTAACATCAAGCACAACTCTCCAAGCCCTTCAAGCTAGATAACTCCCCCTAAATCTGTGTTATACCTGAAAAGGTCATTCTTTAACAAGTCTCTTTTGGGTTTGTAAAAATAACACTCTCAAATAATGACCACATATAATTAATTATTTCATGAAAACTCTAATAGGTCTCTTTAGATCAATTTAAATAACTAAAGTAGTTAAGAACAACTCTCATGTGGATCTTATATCAATAATAAAATTGCCCTCTAACCTCCATAAGCTATCAAATTCAAACCAATGCAAGACATCTTCTTAGATAACACATAGTCAGTACCCTAATTGATGACTCAAAGCTTATCATCTTCAAATTATTAAACCATTTCAAAGTAAGTAAAACATGAAAACATGTTCCTTCAATAATTTTATGAGGTCATTTTGATATCAAGGAATCATGATATCTTCTCAAAATAGCTATCAAAGACACTACTACAATTTTCTTCATTCAAATCACTAGCATATAGATATACTATAGGAAAACATCATATATAGATCATTGTGAGTTTATTAATATGGAAACATAGCTACAAATGATTATATGACATCATAAATACATTACTAAACCTATTTGACATCATTTTTAAATCTTCAAGAGCATATAGTAACAACATCAATAAACACTATTATCATCTAGTAATATTAAACAACCTTGCACTCAACCATGCATCATAAGTATGATGAAAACTAAATTAAAAAATTCATATCATCAAAATAGTGAACATATAACTCTAGATTCCATAATATATCCATCAACAATAATAATATTCCTAATAGGAACTAAGGACACCAAACCCTTATATCATAGTCTTTCATCTTTTGAGTTGGATCTTCCTTTGAGCAACAAACTGATCATATATAGAGAATCTACAGGTGATATAATCCATAAAGGAGATATTTAGACATATTAACCAATAAACTTTAGCTTTTGAGATCACCGAATAACTTACCTTGTCATATTAGTTTGTCAAGGACAAGAACCTTCAACCTCAGTCAATCTTCAAGTTAATTTTCTTGCACAAGAACACACATCCAAATCAGATACAAAGCATAAAATTCACTTAATAGATACATTAAAATCATAAAATAGTAATAACAATAAAATAATTTCATTAGATAATTTTTAATCCTCTTTTTCTAAAACTAGGTTCATCAATTCAAACACAAACTATAAGCTTTGACTTTGTCCTACACTTATTGCACATGCATGGATGGTCAATCTTTATAATGACCTTGGGTGTCTTTTATATTAAGTCCTCTTCAACTTTGATTATTACCTCACCTTTATTTTAATCCATATATGACTTCTATAATCAAATTTTTTTAAATGGGTTTTCTTCACAAATTTGAATTTTCAAATTCCAATAGTCATATTTTCACACCAAAATGGCTAAGTATAGAAAATAGAAAAATATGCTTGGAAGGCCAACTTTTAACTACCATAAATTTTTATAATCTACATATCAATAAATTAAATTTAAAATATATGAACTATGCATAAACCTAATCAAATCCATATGACCATTTTTTTCTAAATCATCCACATGTGCGAATGTTGATGTCATCAAACTGCTTACTCAAAAAAGTCTATCAAAGTGACTAGTCAAACCTAAATCTTCATAAGAATTTTATAATGAATTCCTTTGTCTTATATAATTTCTATAAGAACTTTTTACACCTTAAATTATCTCTTATAACATCCTTCATTCCTTTAAAGACTTGTGCAACTGTCATACAACATCTATTGCTTCCTTACAACATGAATGCCTACATGAAGCATAGATAGAGACACATTCACTTATATAGATTTTAAAAAATGTGAAACTAGGATAATATTATTCCCCAACTTCTTATTTTAACCTATTATAAATTTTAATCCCTTCATTCATAGTGTCTTCTTTAGATTCAACAACTTCCTTCTTCTCTTCTAACTTGGAAATCATACCATCTTGTTTCTTAGGTTCATTATGCTCAAGCTTAACAATCTTAGGTCTCCATACCTAGGTTAGTTTTTCATCATGAAATATATGATATAATATATAAATATCACCCATGTAATGACAATAATAGAAAACTACATCATTCATACCTCTAGCTAACCTACTACTCTATCTTTTACAGTTTCTTGCCTTATGACCAAAAACCTTACATGCAAAACAATGAACATGAAATGATCTTTCATAAATTATAGAGTTTGGTTTCCTAATAAATATTTTAACCTTCTTGTCTTTGTTGATATTATTTTCATTATTTTCAACCCTTTTTACTGCAACTATCTTTTTACCTTCCTTAGCTATGCTCACCTTGTCTATGAGTTATTCATGCATTATCTTTATAGAATAAATATTAGACTTAAACTAATAATTATCTCATTTATTTTAATTAAATTTGTCATTATTTTATTATAATTGAGTCTTTATATGAATTATTCCTCTTTTTAACTCATATTTGTATTTTTTAACTTTAACTAATCCTTAAGAGCTTGAATGATCGTCTTATCTTCTTTGACTATTTCACTCATTCTCTCAAACTAGATTTTAATATGACTTATATTTTCTCTATTTTCCATGATGAATTGGATTTTTCTTAAAGATACTTTACCATTGAACTAAATTCCAAATTTTCTTTCCTCAACTGTTTAGCCATCTTGTGCTACTTAGAATCACCTTTAAGCTAATTAAGATTACCTGTAGGTTGTTAAACCTACTCCAATGGTCTTACTCTAATAATAATTATTGGAAGTAGATATTAAGATGAGGGTGAATAATTATAAAAAAATGAAAATTCAATTACAAAACCTATTCATCATACATCTAATTGATATATCAACATAAACATGAAAACACATACATCCAAAGCATTAACAAGTGCATACATCACATGAACACATCATCTATGTGGGAAAAAATCATGGGGGATAAAACCCAATTAAATATAAAATATGTAATAAAGTCATATAAATAAAATATTAAAAAAATTTACTAACACCAACTGATCAAGGATCACCTACTCCACAATTTAGTCAAGTACCCACTTGACCTTTAGCTAGCTCCAACTAGCAAGGAGGATACAACCCCCTAGGCAACAAACACCAACCTAATTTCCTATAATATGATATCCAATTTTTATCTGATGTATTTTACACCTAATCATGGACTTTTTAAACTAAAACACTTTCAACTCTACCTCTCTACCTCATACAATATTTTTAGTCTCCTTCGATCACTAGGGCACCCTCTTCACAACTTGGTAATTCAACCTAGCTCAAAGCCTACTCACATACTATTATATCTCTCCCAAATATTCAATAATATTTTATAATGTTTTCCATTGGCTTACAACCATCTTAAAATCCTTCTTCTATTTACTTTTCACCATGTAAGCACAACACCCACAAATAGCCTAAATTTTAATTAGATCGAGTATATATATTGTACACTCATCTAACCCATCTTGGTCATCAAAGATAATTTATATGATTGTTTTATATTTTATATATATTCTAATATGTGCTAAATGTAATAAAATTACACTCCTTCGGTCATCTATTTCCATTATGACCCAAAACACCAATTAGGCCTTAGTGAGACCTAAAGCAATTAGGCCTACTCACCCACATGTTATAACTTGGAATCCTTGGAAAACATTAATCCTTTAAAAATGGAATAAAAACATCAAAAATATCTCAAATATACCATTTATAACTCCATTATGGGTCCTTTCCATGTGGAACTCCACCTCACACCTTGAATCAAGGCATTAGATCTCCTTGCTCTTTAGGCCTTTACACAAAAAACACAATCTTAGAATCCTAAAGTATAATATAACTTTTATCACATAAAATAATTTAAAAATAATATGGATGTAACATAAAATACATATTAAATACCTCCATGTGGTTTAGACACTCCAAATCGGCTAAAAGACTTCAAGAACATTTCTACTAAAAGATTAATTGGAGCAACCAATGCACCAAAAAAACTATCTTAACAAAATGATATATAAATATGTCTTATGACCTCAAAAAACATCACTTAAAAACTAAATAATATTATCCAATAATTAAAAAACCTCAATGTGTGCTTTTTAAACAATGACATAAGGCAAAACACCTCTAAACCACACCTGTAATTAAAACACTCAAACTAGTCAAACATAGTCAAAGTTTAGTCAAGAAATATTAACTCTTTAAATCAACTTGAGAAATTTAATGACATATAATACTCATTAATTTTTATTCTGAGTTATATATATCAAACTCAAACATTTATTCTTATTTTTATATCATCATTCATTAGTCTTACATACTAATTCCTCAGACTATTCTCACATTGTTCATACATAGCTAAACAAGTCCTTTTGGATTCCTCATCTCAACACCTCAAATAGTTTATTTATATTAAAAAATTATTTATTAGATAAATTATGTCTCAAAACACATAATTATATTCATTATATGTAATAACTCTTATCAAGTAGCCTCAAACACTTCACTTCCATTAGCATGTATATAGTAGTCATCTTGACTCAAAACATAGTCATGGTGAACATGAATCCTAACACCTATATAGTCAATTACTTGAAATAAAAATTTATTCATGAGATCCTTAAAAATATTAGATCAAATTTAAACACTAAGATATTGATTTATAATAGCAAACAAGGAACATATAGATCATTCTATGGAACATACACTTTCATTGTCTTCTTTATTTAGACATGCCATTTTGAGAACATATTTTAGCATATGTATGAGAACCAAAAACACATTTAAACCACTTTAAAATGAGTAATGGGTCTTAAAACTATACCCTAAACCATTGGATCCATCCCTACTCATCTGGATTAGTTCCCTAAACACATATTCATTTTTTTTGGTTTCTTCTCACTATTTTCATTATTTGTAGAATTAGCAACTAGTCAACTTCATTGACCAAAATGACTAAAAAAGAACATGTTTCTTGTAAAACCAAATTCATTATCTTAAATAAAAAATATATATATTTCTCTTTCATAAGTTTAAAAACTAGGTCTAATGCACCATCTGCTTGTTAAACCTTCTTTTCTATAAAAAAAAAACTTTATTGTAGCTTATACTTACTACCAAAAATAATCACTACCACTTAGATATGAATAAAGGAGTCATATACACCATCCAATAGTAAAAATTGGTCAAAAAATTCATTCTGGCCCATAGCTAACAATCTTTCTAAAATCATATCACTATGAGGATTTCTAAAAGGGTTTTGAGTAGTTTACATTCTTAACAAATGTTCATAAAGATATATCCCTCAATCCAATAAAAAAATAATTGGAAATAGTTATTAGGTCAATGTTCTGCCTATTCCAAAAATATCAGGTCGCCATGAAAAATTTACATATGTAAATGAGTAACCAAATTTTCTTTTTGAGCTAGGAATACTTCATTTTGCATACACAATTGTCCTTCCAATGCACTATATTGATTTATATTCATCCTCAAGACCTAAAAATTGTTCAACACATTTAAAAAAAACATAAAACCTCATTCAATTATTTTATGAGCTATTATACCTTGTAATCTCACTTTGATTCACCAATTGGATCTCAATAGGTCACTATGCACACTAGGTCTAGGACTAAAATTCAAATCTTGAACAAGTAACCACCTTGAAACTTTTTCAAAATATCTCATCACCTCAAGAACATGTCATAATATTAAAATACCCTCCATTTTCTCCCTAATATTAACAAGCTCAACATGTTAGGCTACCTAGACTATGCCATCATGTGAGGCTACCAAGCCTATGACATTGTTCACATACTTATCTTCTCTCCTTGATCTAAAATAACATAAATAAGCCTCAAACAATGCTTACCTTAGATTATATGAAAAAAAAAACTTTATTTCAAAAATTTAGGCTTAAAATCATCACCATCATGACATCACCACTTTGTCATTTAGCTTTGACATCAATGACATATGATATCATCTTTTGACACCAATGCCAACATATCTATAACACATACTTAATAAATTATTCTTCATATTAAAGGATGATATGTATGTAGGCTAAATGTAGACAATAATTTCACACACATATCATTAGGTAACATAAAGGATGTATAGCATAGTAGTAGTGAATATTCGTGTATGTGGATTGACTTGAATTTATCAAAATCTAAATTGATAATGAGAATCATGGTCAAATTAATCTTATAGTTAATGGCATTGTCTTTCCACCATATTATATAGTTTACATGCATGCATGAGAAGTAATATTAGATAGATTATTTTAATTTCATGATCTTATGACTACTACATCTAAGAGTATCTATACTATACACTATTTTTGTTGAGTTCTTAATGTATGCATTATCATTATCTACCCTTTTATGAAGGGAAGGGCCACTCCCAGTGGGGAGGTGTGCAAGGGACTAATGGTCTATGGTTGGAGGAAAAGTTCTTTTATTATTCTCTCCCTCTTTCAGTTGATCAAAGTTTATATTTACATACTCATGGTTATTTTGTTTATTATAATATGGCTTGTAAAGCTTTAATAAACTTTATATTTTTGTTTTATTATTCATAAAATTATGTATTATCTATATTTTTGCTTAAAGCATTATAGTAGTGGATATATAAATAAAAATGATCATGTCAACTAAAATACCAAGAGGTTGTCTTATACTATATAGCTACAAGTTTGCCTTAAGTTGTAGCTTAAATACCTTATTTTGTGGATTTGATCTTCTACATTTTTAACAAACTAAACTAAATGATGCATATCTAGTGGGTTAGTAAGTAAATTATATGAATATATCATCATTTCTATTTGTTTAGCTCATTGAATAGTAAAATACTCATTTTTATAAGTAAAATGAATTAAATTGATATAGTTTAAGTAAAAAAAAATAGTTTTGAGTAAAATCTAGTTGGGTTGTTACATGTGGTATTAGAGTGTTAGGTTCGAACAGTTGGCCTAATGTTATTATACACAAGATCATGATACTTAGTTTTGATAAAATACATATCAAAGACTAATAACAATAAAAATTAAATTGATACATAATTAGTTTAAAGGATTGAGTTATGTTAAGGAACTAAGAGCTTTGTGGTATTACACATATGGTTTCCCCTTGAAACATATTAGTGAACACACAAGTGTAGTATGTATTGTCTCAAACCTATGTGATGGACTGGGGATACTAGGTGGGTTAATTTATATCTGTATATCCTTTTGGAAAATGATATTTTCACCATATTTTTAGTGATATAATTCCCTCTAAGAGTTTTTTTAATTCATTGATAGTAGCACCTAGTCAAGAGGGTTGTATATGAGTATTGATGTCAATATTAAAGGGAAGATTCTCTTGAGGCTAGACGTAGTATTAACATTTTTTGGGTGTAATTTTTATTTTTTACACATGATCTTGATAGGAATATTTTATTAATTTGCATATTAGTTTACCTAAAACATGCCATAGTAATTACTAGAAGATATTTTTCCCTTTTAATATTATTGGGTATTAATAAACATGAAATCATAGTATATGTCTATATTAAAATTATTATTTGATGTGTGATTATGATTTTGATAGCTAAGTATTAAAGTGAGGCAGGCTCAATGTAGCTTATAGTGCCTTAATTTCTAAGTTTGGTAAACTTAAATAGAAAGATTGTATGACATATGTTTGCAGATATTTGGTAATTTGTTTGATGGTAGTTGTCCTCCTAGATACTTTATTGAGGACCCTTTAAAAGTATACTATGGTTATTTTTATTATTCTAGATGTATTCCTAGGAATAAATATTTTATTTTGAAAGATCAATTCATGAGTTTTCCTCCACATTATAGGGTAATGAGTAACTAAAGGTAGGATGCCTTTGTTTAAAGTAATCATTATTAGTTAACATGTATAATGGTAAATTTATTAGAGAATATGGGTGTGTGTGGATTTGACTATAATTAAAACTTTGGCCAAAGTAATTTTATAACTATAGATATTATTTATCCATTGTAACTTCTATTTAAGATGTATGTGTGTGATTTTATATTAGACATAAGACATATTTTATGGTCTATATGACTAATACATGTGATAGTGATGATACAAAACTCTATTTTGATATCCCCATCTAACCCTTTGAGAAAGGAAGAATCACTTATAGTGGAGAGATGAAGTTGGAGGAAATGTCTAAATGATGATTATTTATTCTATAATAGCCTATCAGAACTAAAAATAGTTATATATTCATAGCTATTTGAGAGTTAACCACTCATTGAATAAATAAAATAATTCATTTATTGTATTATTTAGTAGTGGTTGATAACATGGTGATATTCCTAGTTACATTGTCATGGTATTGACCTGATTCATCAATAATACTATAAATATGAAATATTCATTCCTATTTTGTGTATTAACTAGTAGAGGTACTAGTGGTTGTGACTTAAATAATCATTCATTATACCTTAGATAAAACTATAGTAGTTTCATGTATTCATTTCTTATGGAAGTATATTGTCATACATTGAGGTTCAAATATTATATTGATGTAGTCTTAAACTACATTTATGTGATGATATCTATTATTTTTACATAATTATAAGCAATTGATGCTCAGTTAGTGAAATTCTAGAAATGAATCAACACTTGTTTATGGAATGATTGGATGATACATTAAGAAATGTGATTTATATAGTTTAATATGTTAAGTATTAGATGAAATATTTATATATGTTACCCATTCATAATTTATTGGTGAAAGGATTGGATGATGTTTGAGGTTTTTAAACTTGTTTTTGTTGATCCTGGTTATTAACAAAAAAAAAATATAAGTATTGTTGCTTGAGTTAAAATCAATATAGGCTACAACAATTATACCTTGAAATTTAATTTTTTCTTAATCTTAATTTTCTTGTAGGTTGATTTAATCATTAGGACATCTCCTTTTTATAAATCCTCTATATTTATATCTCTATTTATTTTAGTAAGTGCTAAAATGACATGATTAGATAAACATGTATGGGTATATATAATTATACCCATGTAAGCCCATGTCATGGCTAGAGTATAAGTGCATGGCTTCATTATTATTTGTTTTTTATGTTTAGGAAATATTTGCATGGAGTATGAGTGTTATAAAGGGTTGAACCCTAGTTGGTTTTAAAAGAACATTGTTGGATATCTTCATATGTTGATACCAAATAATCTATGTGGTTTTTAAGTGAATTTGATTAGAAAAAAAAGTTATATCTACACCTATATTATTGTATTATTCTTAGTTATTAGTATATTGTCCTCTTTTGTGCTAAAATTATTAAAATAAAATATTACCCCAAAATGGTTATGCATACTTGGTAGAAGAATTTATGTCCTAACTCATTATTATATGTTTTAGGATTTTAATAAAATAAATATTATTATTTTATTATGGGTAAGGTGGAGTTTTCTTAAATGGACTCTACCCTTTTACAAAAGATCCATGGACAAGGTCTCAATAACTAGAATATCCAAAAAGTTTGCACAGAAAAACAAAAGTCCAACAAACATCTATATCATAGCAACATCACAATAAAATATAAAAATAAAAAATAAAAAAAAATTGGCACCTCAAAATGATGGAGATATAAATTTTATTCCCTCTAAAGTCTTTATTCCAATCAACCAATATTTCCTTCAATCTTTGTTTTATGTAGTTAAACTTCTAGTCTTTCTCCTTACTAACTTCATTAAGCTTCTTGGTCTTCTTACTTAGACCTTCACACTATGGATTATTTTTAATGAGTTATAAAAGATCCCCCATACTAGAGAAATAATTATTTGCCATGTCCTTGTTGTACCTAACTAGAGCATCAATAGTATTTCTAAGAGAGATGTTCTCCTCTTCTACCCTATTAAATCATTCCTCAAATATTCTCACCTACATAGCCATATCCTAAAATTGTTCTTTGTCTCTTGTCACTTTTTTCTCCTAATTAAAATTATTTATGGTATATTTAATCACATTTTGGTCCTTTATAAACCATCAAAGGAAGCCTATATGTAAATCAATTTCCTCCCACAGCTCATTAAATTTGTCACGCTCCTTACTAGTAGTGGTAATTTCCCCAAATTCCCCAAATTTTCTTTTATTCTTCCCATTATCTTTATCTAAGTTATCACTGTAATATTCCTAAGATTTGAAAACATTTAAACTCTCAAAAACCTCTTCAATTCTCTCATTGTTAGGGATAATTTTACCATCCTTATATCTCAACACTTTACCAATCATGTTTTTTATAGGGATGTTCACATCCTTCCTAATAGGAAATTTATTTATCCCTAATATTTGAGGTTTCTTAATGGGATTTTAATTCTTATTGTTATGGTCCATTTATATCTCCAAGGTCACCTAGATAGGGATCATCTTTTCATATTTAGCATACTACATAGAAAAAGGATCACAACTTGATGCAAGGGAAACCCATTCCCTTTTTTACATCTAAAATAGAGCTTTCCATCAAATTCAAAAAGTAAAAGTGAATATTAACTTAGTCATGATTTATAAAAAAGTTAATAAATACAAAAAAGAGAGTAAGAACTAAGTTGTACCTCCCATCCAATGCAATAAACTTAATTATATGCTTAGCAACAACATTATAGGACCAAGGGATGAATTCTTTGAGGTATTCATGTTAAAAAGGAATTAATTCCTCAACATTAACCATAAATTTATTGATTTCCTCAGTATCCCTACTAGTTTTTTAAAATATTTGGCCTTCCATATTCATGTTGCTGATGTGATCTATGAACTCCTCAGTTATCTCAAAGTCAATCCCTTAGATCAAAACTACTATGTCCTTCTAGCCTTCAACAAATTTCAAGGATATATGAGAGTCATATCCCTCAATTTTTTAAATGAAATTGTTCAATCTCCTAGCATGAAGGATCCCGCACAATTATTAATCCTTAGCTAAAAAATCAACATAAGAGGGTTAGACATGACATATATCTCCTCCCATTCTAGTGAAAACTTAATTCTCCTAGCATGGTAATTATAAGTAAAAATTAGAATCATGTAATCTTGAGGCATTATAAAATCTAATAATGAAGTTCCTATGCTAAAATTAATGAATGATATACCACCTAAGATGGTTAATCATGGTCTAATCACCAAATATCCACTTCACACAAGTATTAATATATCTATCCACACAATCATTAAAATGACTACTAATAATATTCCCTACAAAAGTAAGCTTTTGAATCTAATATATAATACATCTAGTTAAAAGCTATGTAAATAAGATCCTCACATTGATGTTTCTTCTATAAAAAAATTATAGTCATCCCTATTTAAATCCATCCAAGGTTCTCAAGCAAGTCTATAAACTAATCAAAACAAAATTCATGCAACAAATATAAAGAAGAATAGAACCTAAAAAAATACTACATCAAAGAATATTACTTCTTAAACAAGGAGATAGAAGCTTCTTGGTTTATTATTTGAATAATGTCATTTGACAAATCCTCTTTATAAAGTCACTTATTGAATATATTAGAGTCCCATATTGGTAAACTAATTATATAATTAATTTCACTATATATATCCATATATAATTAATTTCCCTATGTATTACCCTAAATAAGCAAGCCTCAACATGTTTTAAATCAATTATATCCCTTACACAAACGAATTTGGGCATCTAGGGTGTTTTCTAGACTTAAAATACACTATTTTCTAGAAATTGGTCTGAATCCTAATGTAGACAAGAAAGTGGCCAAAAAGAGTGTTTATAGAGGCTAGATTAGAGTTAGAAACTTTATGAGTGTTAATGAAAGTCATTATTTCAATCTAATTTTACTATTAAACTTCCTAAAAAATGTACTACATGGGGAAAGGTGAAGGTATAACTATGAGTAATTAGTTTAAGAGATAAGAGGTTGATATAAGGAACTATGTTGGACACTTACTAAACTAGGTTGACTAGGGTTGATGTATTTCAAAATATAGGAAAATATAAATGCACTAGGTTGATTAGGGTTAACTTAGTTACATATGGAGGTATAAATAATAGTATAGAACTATATTAGGTTGAATTAGATCGATCTAGTTACACAAAAAGGTAAGGATAGTAGTTTGAAATCCTATTAGGTCAACCTTGATCAATTTACTTAAATATAAAGGTAAAGACACTAATTTAGGAGTCTATTGGGTCAACATTGGTCAATCTAGTTAGACAGGTAGGTAAAGACAATATAAGACTACATGGAACATGATCAAATTAGTTGGATCTATATAAAAATTGATAGTAAATTAGATGATGTAGTTTATAAAATAGAGGTAAATAAGAAAAAATTTAGGAGACTGAGTCGAGCCTAGTCAACCTAGTATGTTCACACATAGTCAACTAGGTTGACATTGGCTGATCTAGTTAGAACACACACCATACAATTGTATTAATGCTAGTCAATACAATTTAAAATACCAAAGAGAATATCGAGAAATAAGTAAAAATGAAAGTTTTTAACTACTATTTATAAACAAATATCTAAAAATAAGACCATAAAGATGTAATAAAAAGAATCTATTGATTTATAGGGTCTCAAAGATAATCACTTATCTATTTAATAGTGTCAACCTAATATTTCATAACAATAACTATGGAGGATATACAATTCCCATATCCCACTAAATCCTATTTTAATTATGATTGTTAACACTCCAAATTTCACCCTAGGAGGAGGTTGCTCAGGCCTACCTTTAAGGTTGGTGTAACATGGGAATAGCCCAAGGCTTTGGCTAACCTATCACTAGGATAAAACTTTAAACTATGGGGTTAAAACCCCTGGTACATCTATTATATCTCAAAATACTAAGACCTACTAATGTTGGGGTGAAAAGGGATAGATATTGCATAAAATGAAACCTATTATAAGGATGGTGATGCACCAATATATATGTCCAATCTCTTTGGCCTTAAATAACACTAATAGATAATACATGTAATTGAATCACTATCTATAATAGCTTCTAGGTAACAATGTTTCATATAGAGACTGACTTGGATGACTACGGCATGAGGGTAATGAAGGGAAGTCCTAGTTTAAGGCAATTACAATCAAATGTCCACTCTAAACTCAACCATTAACACTCTAACACACTATATGACCTACATAAAACACTTATTATCATATAGGTGAGGCATGGACCTATAAAGGATAAAATGTATCACTTATGCATATCAATAAAGCACATACACACTAGATACTAGTCATGAAGAAGCTGTAATAGTCCACTAACAACCTAAGAGGTTTACAAAGTGTAAATCCAGGTATAGTTTCTTTGTACCTAGGTAAGGTATGTGTATAATGACATTAAGGCCTAAATATATAGAAAAATATCCAAGAAAGGGAGGGAAAATGGCATGAATAGGGAATTAAGAAGTCATAATGATCATCATTTACTCCATAATAGTCACAATTAGCCATAACAATTCTTATTACTTCCTCTAAGTGTTGGTGTTATTCAATGAGCCCTTCAGGCATTGAGGTGGAGTGGTGGAGACTAGGTAAGACTTGGTTGAAATCTTTCATAGCATTTATATGCCTAAATATGGTCAATTAATTCTCTCTTGGTAGTTATAAGGTGTGAATGAGTTGTAATTAGTCCTCCATGAGGTGTTGAGTAGCCCATCATCCTTTGTGCATGTTGACAAGACTTGAAACTACCTTATCCTTCATAATGACCATTAGGTATGTCTATTTCCTTTATTATTATAGTTAAAAAGTGGTAATGTCCTTGTATTGACTCCTCCAATAGTCCTCTACACCAACTTCCATCTCTCTTTATTGACCAACTAGTCCAATTAGGCCACTAGGCTTAGTTACCTAATTATTTGCTAATTGAGTGGCCATGAAAATTGAATATGACCCTTAGAATAGGTGAATATTTATCTTTTAGATCTAAATAACTACTTCATATCACGACATAGGATCTTACAATAATGTCATCTTACACTTTTAGCTTATCTAGGTGATTAGGTCACTTCTTCTTAGCATCTGTAAACTGGCTATTTGGTGTATACCTGTAGGAGTGTTTCCAATGAGTGTGAGAAATTTATTAAATAATAAGGTAAAACAAGTCCCAAACCACCCCCTCTAATTATTTTAAACTCTCCAAACAAATTTTTACCCTAAAAACATCACAAAATCTTGAAATTTTTTTTTTAGGGGGTATGTACACCTGTCCATACAAATTAGTACCATGGATGGCATATTATCATACTTTATCATGTGTTTCAAGTGTTCATTAGGTAAACATAGAGTTTTTGAGTTAAAATATATCCACTTTTCATTCATTAGGTTTATCATAGGGTTTAATAAGAGTTTTGGAGGTCTACCATCTTAATAATGGTTCATAAAGATCAAAAATCTAATCCCAAAATTATGGCCATGGATTTTTATCCCATATGCCCCACTCAATATCCTAAAATTATTTGGGTCCCATGCATCTTGTATGAAGAGATATGAGTAGAAGATGATGGACTTTAAACTATTTACAATATTTTTGGACATGGTTGTAGTCTTAATAATGATTTATAAAGGTGGGACCCTAAATCCCACTTCTCCTTAATGTATCTTGAGTCCATAGGGGTGCCCAAATCTCGGTAATATCATTATCCTTCATTCCCTCTATCATGAAAGATGTGATCACTTGAAAGTGAAGTATGAGGTGGTAGCTTAGGGGATTTGGGTTTGAGAGGATTCCTAAGACTAAGTTTGAAACTTCCTTATTTTTATCTACCCAAAACCTCTTATTTATAACCTATACCATCCCTCCACATATTATCCTAATGTTAATTCTACTTATGAAGGTCTGAGTATGCCTCAATGTGGTTGTGGGGTTTGAGGCCTAAACATGGATTTAGGCCTAATGACCTAAAGTGAGTCTCAACCTCTTTATGGGTAGTTTGGTATCCTCATTATCATAATAACACACTATCCACCTTATTTAAATTCTATTAACTTACCTCCAACTATATAAACAACTATCTCTACCCTTCTACCTTAGGTCTTCCCTTGAGTCTTATTGCTATCCATTATTGTCATGTCTAGTCTAAGTACTAGACTAGTTGAGTTAGGGACTTAAGTAGTTTATTATAAACCTCTACTATTTATGAGGTTTTTAACTCATTTAATATTCCCTCAATTCTTGACAACATCCTTAGTGTCATGCTCTTTCAACTCTTTCTTTTACATTCCCTCACTTGCTTGACTAGGGTTTGTAAGCAATCAGGTCTATGTCACCCTTGGTAACTAAGTTTAGTGTCCTTTCTATCTGAATTGATTCTCTTATAATCATGAAGACCATATTATTTATATTTCACCTCCCCATTATATGTCTAAAAACTTCCATCAAATTCCAAACCTACACCAACCCATAGTTTCCACATATAGGCATGTTTAGGTCTACTTAGGCCTCATAAGCATGTTTGGGCAATTAGATTATTATTTACCTTAAAATATCAAGTGATTAAAATTTAATATAATGGAAAATTTTAGGTTAATCAAACACCCCATCTTTATTCCTATGTTTTACTTTTATATAGGGTTTTACACACCTCTTCTATTATATGTGTCCTCATATTCTACATTTAGGCTTGTGTGTATCAGTTTTAGGCCTATTTAGCCTAGTTAGGTCATAGGTTGTTTTTACAAATGTAATACTCTTATCACCTATATAATAATATAGTAAATCTCTTTATACTTATTTCTCTAATGTTTATAGACCCTTAAACAACCCTTAAGCATGTAACTACCTTCAATTCTTAAGCATAGTTTTGCTTAGGCCTAATGTGTCATTGAGTTCCTTTTCACATATATAAAATGGGTCAAATAATTACATGAATGTTAATAAACTCAAAAAAAATTCATATCTTTATTTATCTCTACACCTTAGTCTTATATAATGTCCCTTGGTTTAACTATCTCATGTGACTGCCTCCAGGTGGTAGCTAGGACCTTGCTTGTGTTGTAGGTAGAAGCTCATTTGAAGGATGATTTACTTATGTTTAAATATATTATACCTAATTAAAAATAATCATTAACCTTTAAATGGATTTATCAGTCATATTTCACCTCATGTCCTTAGAGACAAGGTGGCTCTTTTGTCTAAACTGCCCTTCTTCTAATAGTCAGTTTGTAGGTTGAAGTCTATAGACTTCTAACTGTGTGTATGAATGTGGAAATTAGGAATGATGTATCATTGTTACCTTGCGTCATCAATAGTTTTGTGACCTCTTATTTTACCTTTCTATCATTTTTAATTTCTCCAAACCTAAAAGATTAATTAATACCTCCAACCCTACAATCATAGTCAATGTGTGCTCAAAAGGAATATTGACTGAGTGTTGTCTCTTTTGGGAGATTTGATGTGTTGGTATTTTTTTAAAACATTTTATTTCATCTCATATTTCTTCCTCTATCCTTATTATTCTTAAGGCCCCTTAATGTCCTTAAAATTTCACCCAATAGTCAAAATTACGTGTTTAGTCTTCACAATAGGCCTATAGGTGATAGGTTAGGGTTGTATTTACATAATAGACTAAGGATGAGGATGGGGCTTGAGTATAGGTAATTTAATAATAGGAAATGAGGGCATGATTTATCATCATGAATAAAACATAGGATTCATGTATTTCTCTTAGGAAACTTAATGACTTTCTACAACTACCCTACAACACCATGACAATCATCAATCAAGACATGGTTCTATAGGGATCATTTGATCTAATAACTCAAGTGTGTTCTTGTGTAAAAAAAGGAGGATATTTAGTGGGATCTAATTAACTTACCACCTATTTAAAAACCATGGCATGCTTCCATTTCATGTCATGTAAACCTTACAAATTTCTTGTCACCTATAAATGAAGAAATTTTGGAGGTCTCCTTGCCTTTTAGGCTCACACATTTGAATTAGGAGTGAAGTATACCATGGAATCCCTAATGAGATTTTTAACACACCTACAAATACAAATTTGTAAAACCATCTCAAGAGTGCACCAAAACTAGTGCAACTTTAACCCCTACATAGATGAAGAAGACCATTTGAGTGTCAACATTGTTAATGTTTGTTCATAGAGTATAGGATATAAATCTACATACTAATTATAATAATGGAGAGGTCAAGATACCCCATTACTCTACCCAAAGTCTCAAATCTTCACTTTGTCTCTCTTATACAAACTAACCAAAAACCTCAAAGCTTGTCTAGACTACCAAAGAGCTTGATGGAGAAATTGAAATGGTTTTGGGCCCATTTTTCATCCTTTAACATGAAACTTATCTATAATTCCTAACATGATTCTTGATGTAATATCTGATCTTCCCCTATACGAAACTAACCATATAGGTTCATACAACCTATAAATACACCTACAAACAGTTTCTTTTCTACATTTTCTCGATGTTTAAAGATTTTAAATGCCATTAGAGGGTATATGGAGGGAAAACACAAGTAAAATGACATTTTTAAATAGGTATTACAATTGGGGTGAGTTTAAGGGTCATAGGTTCCCAGGTGTGGGGTCTATTTTATGATTAGGGAATGAATTTGATCCCTAAAATGGACCTTCATACATATGAAAGGATTCCAAAATGGATTGGAATATCAATGACGAACTTTTAAGACATATTCAAATATAATGTATCATCTAGACACCATTTTCCTAAAGTTTTATAATGTAATATGACTAGTATGAGGATCATTTGACAACTTGAAAGGGCTAATCAAGGTTTGAGATAGACTTGGACAAATACACCATGTATAATGACTTTTAACACATTACTAGGCTTCACATTAGAAAACCAAGAATAGTTTAGACACCTTTAACATTAGTTATCAAGGTCTCTCTCACAAGGAAAGGCTTGAAATAGGCCCACATACCATAAGAACTGTAAACCTTAAAATATCCAAATTACCTTAACTTTTGCTAAAGATACTTAATCTTGTCAAGTAATGTATAAAATACATTATAGACCTCAAAATCAATTGAAACCCTTTCCTTTACTCAATTATCATCATTAAGACCTATTACATCACCTAAGGACCCAAGATAGCCATGACATATGATGAGTTTAAAATAAGGCTTGAATACATACCATGACACTTTTAATAGTGCTAAAAAGTTTCAAAATGAGACTAATGAGGGTGTCACCATGTAGGAGGTAACCAGGTGTAAGATTGGGTGGGTGTGATGGGTAAATTTTTGATTGTGGTGGTTGAAATTTAGATTGGGATTCCAAATTTTCAACATTATGGTGACTCATAGGGGGTGACTAGCCTGCTGATCAAGGGAACCCACTAACTTTTCATGATAATGACAAGGCTTCAACATTATAACATGACTTATATGAATATCTTCTTGGACTACCAAATAAATTCACACCTTATAACACCTCTTAGGACTATACTAACTCATAATAAACAAAAAATACAACCAAATAAACAATAACTAACACCTTAAAAGCAATCAAGACAAGACACCAAAATAACTAAGGCAACTAACTATACTACACTTGTATTGACACTTATTAAAACAAGACAAAAAACACTATAACAACTAACATAATACCAAACTTTTTTCACCTCCAAGAACAAATGTAAATCTTCATTGAATACCATGTCACCATGAGATATAATTGTCATGTCTTGATTATATTCTAATCAAGCATTGCTCTCTAAATGAGGATTTTCACTTGTAGCTAGAGACATTGGCATGCTCATAGTCTCTTGAGAGAGAAATTAGATCTTATGTATCTACCCTTATGAGCAAGAGTTGGTCATGTAAATCCAACACCCAATCATAATAATTCTAAACTTACCTTCTTTTCGTACATACAATGACACTTCTAATAGTGTTGACAAGGTTTAAAATGAGACTAATGAAGACATCACCATGTAGGAGGTCACCATGTGTAATATTGGATGGGTATCATGGGCAATTTTTTTTATTTCAATGGTTTAAATTTATAATGGGATGCCAAATTTTAAACATTATGGTGACTCATAGGGGGTGACTAGCCTGTTGATCAAGGGAACTCACTAACCTATCATGATAATGACAAGGATTCAACATGATAACATGAATTAGATGACTATATTCTTGGAATACCAAATAAATTAACACCTTATAACACCTATTAAGACTATACTAACTCATAATACATAACAAATACAACCAAAAAAATAATAACTAATACCTGAAAAGCAATCAAGACAAGACACCAAAATAACTAAGGCAACTAACTATACTACACTTGTGTTGACACTTATTAAAACAAGACAAAAAACTCTATAAAAACTAACATAATACCAAACTCTTTTCTCCTCCAAGATCAAATGTAAATCTTCATTGAATACCATGTCACCATGAGATCTAATTGTCATGTCTTGATTACATTCTAATCAAGCATTACTCTCTAAATGAGGATTTTCACTTGCAGTTAGAGACATTAACATGCTCATAGACTGTTAAGAGAGAAATTAGATCTTATGTATTGACCCTTAGGTGCATGAGTTGGTCATGTAAATACAACACCCAATCATAATCATTCTAGACTTACCTTCTTTTCATTAATAGTCTAATTTCTACCTTAGTCATGAGATGATCCTTATTTGTCATGCTCTCATACCATGATTCTCTGGGCAACCTAGTCAGTATGCCTTGGCTTGTGTCTTCATTCTTATATATTTGAGATGGTGTCTTATTAAGTCCTTAAATATCTTGGTAAGTGTCTAATCATTAATGCTACATGTCATTAGGATCTTCTTGATTCTACTTATGAGACTCAAAAGGATCAGCTACCATAGTGTTCTTTTTAAGACCCTTTTCATGTTCCTCATGGGCTAGAGATGGATTATCTAAAATTGAAAAAAAATTCCCTAATTCTTCCCAAAATTCCATCTATTCATGATAAATTGAAAATGCATGGATTTCAGTATCATCATTCTTACCATTCACTTATGAAGCATTATGTTGATCAAGTATCTCAAAATCTTGCATAAAGTCATAACAAGGCTCATGATCTACTACAACTTGGTCATCCCCATCTTCTATGGATAATGGAATCTTATTAATATACTCAATCTCTAGTTCATCTTACCTTTCTATTTCTAAACTTTAGTTGTCTTCTTCACTTGAGAACTCAACCCATTGTTCTATTCCATCATTCCTAGCTATCATGTTGAGTTATTCTATTCCATTTAAGAATTCATGGTATAACTATTGATAAGGATCATATAACTCACTTGAAATTATCTTAGCTTCAATAATGGGTTCATATAGGTTGTTTTCATGACTATCTCCTAGAGAAGTTTCTTTTGTTTAATCTTCATCAATTTCAACATCATTCCATTATGACTACTCTATATCATCAAACTTACCTTCATGATAAAATTATTATCTGATGGGATGAATATGGGTACCAATAGTGATATAGTCATCATAGGTGCTCAAAATATCCATTCCAAAGTGTTCTTAAAACTCACCTACACTTGTAACATGATCAAGATCTTGAAGTACTACCAACTTGTTAATTAGTCTTGACAAATTATTCCCCACACTTAGATGCTCAAATTATACCTTTAATGCATTTGGTAATTTTTCACAAAAGGAGAGGGTGAGAGGGTAAGGTACTTCATTAACTTGATTGAAAAATTATAGAGTGCTCTTTCAACTTGGAGCCTTAGGAGTATCATACTTTGGCACTACATTCTTCTTCTTCTTCCATTCTTCAATTACCTTGTCAAACTTAGATGTACATTGATCCTCCTGAATGTCATACTTAATGAAGGATGGATGGGGAACTTGGAAAACTTGAGACATATCCTAAAATAGCCTCCATACACTTCTCCTCTTCTTGATTCTAAATATGTATAAGAGAAATTTCTCTCTCAATAATAAGCATAATGTAATCTGGGGTTCTAGTCCATGAAGGCCTCCAAGATGAATTTATCATAGGATCTTAAGGAAGCATTAGTGGATCTTGAATGGAATATATAACATAAGGAAGTTGACTAGGGGTAGTAGGATGTAGATAATTTTCAACTGAGATGTTTGGTGTGTAAGGCTGAAGATGAATCTTGGAGATTGATCTATATTTAATTTTGATTCCTACACCATACCTAATATTGAAAACCATATAAGAAAAATAAAAGGATAACTATCCCCGAATCTTGTCCACAAAGTAACTAGACAAACATAGAGAAAAATAAGGTGGTAAATCTATAATAATAATATTTTATGCAATTGAGAGCTTAGGATAAGCTGTAGGTCTTTGATGAGGCTAAATTTCCTTTTAGATGATCCTTTCCAGTGAAATTAAAAGTTGGATGTAGGTTCATATACCAAATTCAAACTATTAAATACTATCTTAGGAATAAATGAATGGCTTGATCTATAACTAAACAAGCAATTATGGACCAAGGAGTCTCCAATAATCACTAAGGTGAGGAAAGGAAAAGGGGTGATTACTTTGGCTAGATGCTCTTGGTTTGCAAGAACATTTTATTGATGGACAAAGGATTGATTTTTAAATTAATTTTTCTACCTAAGCTATCCTTTTAATCTATACATTTCTTCCCTTATCTTCTCAATTTCCAAGCTCAAATCATCATCACTTTGCATAGGCTAACTAGGAATATCATGATGTTACCATGATTAATTAAGAGGATAAGGTGGATACCAAGGAGGTAAATATG